>RJWT010031407.1:0-14388 GCA_004365215.1 Cuniculus paca | reverse complement strand
GGTAGATACTCACCTCATGGTAAAAGGGGAAAAGTCTCAGAGAGCCTGTGATATCAAGAGTTTTCCTTCCACTGCTTTTGTTCCATCTGGCCCCTAACCTCCTGGATGGTGCCACCCACATTTAAGGTGAGTCTCCCCCATCAGTTTATTGTCCTGCATGCCAATTGTCTTTGGAAATATCCTTACAGACCCACTCAGAAGTGTGTTGTTCTAATTTCCTAGGTGTTTTTCAATCCAATCAAGCTGGCAATTAACCATCACATTTGACCATCCTTTCTGGCCAACAAAACTGACCACACCACCTTGTTGCCTCAGGAGTCCAAGTTGGTGAAGGAATTTGTAATACGAACCATACAAACCAGTAATTCTGTTTCAACTGAGGACACGGTTCTGGAGGTCTAGGGTCAGATTTGTTCATAGAGACTTTCCAGAGGGACCAACGACTCCAATGTTAGACGTGTGCTGAGACAATGGAAGGTCCTCATTACCCACTCTGATGATAGGGGCCCCTAAGCACACCTGCTCTGCTTTTAGCATGATCACAAACTCTTCCCCTAGATAAAATCTTGCTCTATTGCCCTTGACCAGAGACCTCCAGTCAAAAATCACTGCTTCTATCATCTGATGGTTTGAAACCCTGTCTGGACGCCTCACCAAGCATGGAAACAGCCTCCTCACTTGCCGCTGGCCTGCTCCTGATAATAGTTACCATTGTGAGGCATGCCTGCTCCATGCAAGCACTGTAACCATGGCTGCTTACATTTGATCTCACTGAATCCTGAAAACAACCCGATGAAACAGGTATTATTTTCTATAGTTTAAGACTAGAAACTATGGCCCAAAGAGGGTAGCATGTCTGGTTGTGTCATTCAGTGAACAAGCCAATTGATAACAATATGCCCTACCCACTGCACTCATGTATTCCTCATAATGCCTCATTTTCACTCTTACTGAATGTTACACAAACTACTTCAACACACACTTTAACTGTCTGTTTGGTTTGTATATACAGGCCCAGACTAAACCAATATAACAGCTCAGAAATAAACTAATGCCTTAACTGTGGGATGTGAGCCATGCATCAGGCAAAGTCAAATGAAAAAATTCTGCCTGGTAAGCAGCCATTTTTCATTTAAATGAGTTCCATTCTAAACATGACATTAATATTCTACAGCAACACTTCTGCAGCAGAGGGAATAAAGATTAGTCAGTCGTTGATCTCTCTCACTAGAATCTAAATGAATCAAATTAAGAGAGCTAAGGTTAACTTGGAAACACCACAGCAGAACTAAAATGGTAAGAACAACAACTTGCCAAGGTTAAAAGAAAGCATGCGGCCTTGGAGCTATAATAACCAAATGTAAATACTGTCCCCAGCAAAAACATGCCAATGCCGTATACCAAGAGATCACTCCTCTTATCCTGAAAAATAAGAATTACAGAGTTGAAGAAGCCAGATACGGTTCTAGACATCCACTCCAATTCATAAAAGATAAGCATTACTGAATTTTTAATAGCTTACATATTTCATTGTTATTCATATTTTTGGGAAAATTGCAAAGGACTTCTTCAAGAGAGCAGCCTTTCAGTGGAGTGCCTATAGTTAAGTGCTAATATTCATACATAGGCTGTGGGAACAACTTCCCTTCTCAGCTGGCTTCATCCTCCAAGGCTGGGACAGTTTTCAGTAAATCCTCTGAAAACTAACATCTTGCTAGCTTCTATTTTTCCAAGGCATGTACTTTCCCTATATTCTAAGTGATAGAGACTTTTTTTTGTTTAGAAACAATATTCCTAACAGATTTTTAAAATTATGATATAATTCCAATACCATAGAACTCAAACTTTTCCCCAGGACACAGTTTTGTGGCTTTTAGTATATTCACAAGTTTGGGTAACCATCATCACTGTCTAATTCCAGGATATATTCTTTACCCCCAAAAAAATTGTATCTAGAGCTATCATTCCCCATTCCCTGCTCCCTCCTTTCCTTGGAGACAGATAATCTACTTTCTGTCTCTATGGGTCTGCCTTATCTAGGCATTTCACATAAATAGATCAAATCATACATGGCCGTTTGTCCCCAAGTTTCATCAATGAATCCTTTGTCTGACTGAGCAGCATTCCATTTTGTTTATCTATTTGTCAGTTAGAAGACTTCTCAATTGTTTCTACTTTTATTATTATTAATAATGCCTCTCTGAACATTCATGAACAAGATTTTGTAAAAACTTGGGTTTGTGTACGTTCCTGGTAGTAGAATTACTGGGTCATATGGTACCTCTGTGTTTGACTTTTTGAGGAATAGCCAAACTGTTTTCCATGATGACAGTGCCAGTTTTACATTCCCATCAGCAGTAATGAAGGTTCCAATTTCTCCACATCCTCACCAACACTTGTTTTTGTCTGCCTTTTCATTACATTCTAGTGGGTGTGATGTCATATCTCACTGTATCTCTTTTATGAGTAGTAATACTGAACATCTTCCAAGGGCTTATTGGTCATTTGTATTTATTCTTTAGAAAAATACCTATGCAAATCTTTCTCCCATTTAAAGGTTAGTTTATCAGGTCTTTTTTAAAATGTTGAACCATAAGAGTTCTTTATATATTCTAGACATAAAGTCCATATCAAATATATGATTTATAAATATTTTCACTCTGTTGATTATCTCTGACAAGTAGATTTAAGGCAAAAGACTATTGCAGGCAACAGGTTTGCTCAATACAATAAGGAAATCCAAGCACATAGACACTGTCCCCTTCCACATATCCTTAGCCTCTGGCTACCACACCTGTTAGTAGGTATCATTAGTCCTATATGCAAATGTTCACCGATCTCATCAAAGACCTGAATGCCATCTATAGCTACTTTCCCTGCTCACTAATCCACCCCCCCCACCTCTGACTTCTCTCTCTGAAGATGAGCAGTCACCTCCAACACAGAATGAAAACCATCAAGGAGGAAACCTACCAACTACCTGCTCCATCCACATATACAACCTGTATCGGCATTCAGCCTCCTCTACTTCCCTCTTCCCTGGAGACACGAACCCCTTCCTCTCCAACACCATTTGGTGATCTTCGTATTGGATTGTGCCTCTTTCCACTTCTTCTGTGACCTTAATCTACTCATTACTCCAGGGCTTCTTCTTCAGCTGGCATATCCAAACTTTCCAAACTCTTCCAGTTCCTCAGGCTTCTGAACCACCTGGTCAGATACTGTCACAGCAAAGACCCCACTCCCAGTACCAAAATCCGTCTTGGTTACAAAAATTGTTAAGTATTGTTTTAGTTACTTTTCTTGTTGCTGAGACAAAATACCCAACATCTGAGGTAAAGGGAGGGAAGGTTTACTTTAACTCATAGACTGTAGAGGTTTCAGTCCATAATCAGCTGGCTCCAAGGCAGGGTGACATGGCAGAAGGGCATCACAGAAGACAAATAGTTCATGGCATGGCAGGGCAGGCAGAGAGCAGCAAACAAGCAAAATAGCAAAAACAGCAACCAAGCCTGCCTTCATGTTTATTCAGGGTATCCACCCTTTGGTTAGGTCTTTTTATGATTTAAAAATATCTTCCTTTTCCTTCTCCTAGGTTCTGAAAATATTCTCCTATATTATCTTCCTAAAGTTGTATAGCTTTGCCTTCCACACAGGTACCCTAATCCTTTTGAAACAGATTTTTCCAGGTGTGAGGGAGAGAATTCAATTGTATTTTCTTCTGTATGGCTAGAAGCTGTCCCAGCACCACTCATCAATCCTTTTCCCACTAATTTACAAGCTTTATTTCTCTCATACTTATGTTTATGAATGCCTAAGTCTGCTTTGGAGTTCTAAAATGACCATCAATCTGTTTGCCTAATGATGTTGAAATTTAACAATTGCAGCAACTTTTCAATAAGTGTTTATATAACTATACTAAGTTTACACCTAAAGGAACTCATTATCTTTCAGTTAACATATTTTGTACTCAGGTTTCTTTTTTAAAGCATTAGCTATATCCCACTTTTGTCACATAGGAAACATATCTTAGTACATTTATTTCACATATGTGCTTAAAATAGTCTTAGTTTCAAGTGTCAATCACTGAACACATCTAAAGGCAAAAAAACAAGTGATCATGCATGCAGTAGCCTGCTTAACGAAAATGGTAAGGCAGGGCACCCATGAGAATTCTCTGAGAAACATTGTCCTGGCCCCAACAAAGTCCTAGAAATTTTCTTTGGACATGTTTGTCAGCCACATTAGATTGGCATACCTCAAAGGCAAGGATTTCTGAATTAATTTGCTATCAGATACTTAAAGGGTGGTCTGTGTCCATACAGAGATGAACTTTATTTTAAAAGCTGCGTTACCTATTTTAATGTGTTTTTAAAATATGGTTGTGCTGTGGTTAGTCTGACAGTGTCTCCTCTAAACTGCATGTTGAAAATACTCAATCCAACAGTATCAAGAGGTACAGTCTTTGGAAGGTCATGAGTCATGAGTCTTCTCATGGATGAACCTGCACCCTGTAAATGCTGAAGGGAGCATGCTCTTCCCTTCCATCTCTTCTGTCATCTGAGGGCACTGCATTCACCTCCTGTGGAGGACACAGCAACAAGATACCAACTTGGGGCAACGGCAGCCCTCGCCAGACTCCAGTCTTGCCAAAGTCTTGATCCTGGGCATCCCAGCCTTTAGAACTGAAAAATAAACGTCTGTTGTTTATAAATTATCTGGTACATAATATTTTGTTAAAGCAGCAGAAAGAGACTATAAAAAGATAGTCTATCAAATCTTCAATTCACAGACATTATTCACTAGGACCAGGCTACCCCTCCTTTAAAATAAATGTATTAAAAGAAAAAAAAATACTCAAAGCTATAACCAGTTTCCATTAAGTGGTTATATGTCCAAGGTATTTTCTTCTGCATTAACTGTGAAATAACATTTTAAAGTGAATGATTATTTTCATCACCATCTTATAAACTAAGGCTTTGAAACAAAGATAAGTGAGGCAATTTTTCCAGGGGCCACAACCAGTAATGGATCAGCAAAAGGAAGTTATTTAGATAAGAGCTATGAAAATGCCTCAAGTTTTAGTCATAATTGACTGTCCCTAAGAAAACCAGATAGAAAAATGAAT
The DNA here is from genome assembly GCA_004365215.1 of Cuniculus paca. Taxonomy (NCBI): domain Eukaryota; kingdom Metazoa; phylum Chordata; class Mammalia; order Rodentia; family Cuniculidae; genus Cuniculus; species Cuniculus paca. Next base: position 9,260 of record RJWT010031407.1, on the reverse strand, counting down.
CTCACAGTGATACAACGATCTGAAATATTTCATTTTACCTGTCAGAAGGTAGCCAAAAACCATTCCAGGACTCTAAACATAAATAAGGGTTGGATTCACTTTGTAAGCCATTTTTTGTCACAGACCAGATTCCTCTTGGTCACCACAGTGCTTTCCCATTTTCTCTGGTCATCAAAACAGATAGCTTCAAATGTAGCCATCAGAACAGATGTTTCATGCAGAGCCACTGTATTCCTAGTCCAAATGTTTTACGTTCTCCCTCTAAATCCTCCTACATCTCATGATCTCCCAGATCCCACTGTCCTTCAGCTTTACTGTAATATGACTTTTCTGGCCTGAGGACAACTTGGCCAAGATATCTTCCAACTTCCAAAGAGAGATATTGTGGAAAATTATCTCGCTTTCCCTGGAGGCTTGCAGGCATGCTCAGGTATAAATGGCCAGAACACAAAAGTCAAGTAGTAGATACCACAAAAGATGTCCTGACACATATAAAATACAAGAATACTTGGAATATATAGAAAGAAGAAAAGTTAATTAGTATTGCTGACCCATGGTCTGGTAAAGAATATAGACAAAAAGGAGAGTTCTCCAGGTGACCTTAACATATATATCTACAGAAATCACTTGTAGGTATGTTAGTATCCATGGGTTAGTATATACAGAGTACACAAAATAAATGTATGCATGCTTTAGAAAAGAAAAATTGTATGATTCAACAGATAGTATTACCCTTGTATGGGGGAATCGAGAGGATGTTGTATATTGCAGAAAACCCATTACTCTGCTAGCCCTTAGAGAAGAAACTAAAAATGCATGTGCAGAAATCTCAATGACCAAGGTTACCCAAGCACCAGTTTGCCATACTCATGTCTGGAAGCTAATGGCCACCACTATGAGCACTTCTTGTAATTGTAGAGGCCACAGGTAACTTGTATTAGTCTCATGGTGTCTCAATACATTTAGTACTAAAATATTTATACAAGTTTTTCTTTTCCTGAAGTGTGTATATGTTTTTTGGCACTCTGTGCACATGTATCACCTAGTTCTGTCTGCTGAGAAGACCTAGAAACAAAGACAAACCAATTCCAACAAGCAAAACCACTGCACGGTTCTGAGTTTCTAAACCACATTTTCTAATAAAAGAAGCCAGGAAAGTGGTGATTCTAAGAGCAAGACGGAGAATATGATGAGCCTGGAGCATCTTGTAATCAGAAACTAAGCTAAAGCTATGTGAAAAGCACACAGGAAGCAACCTCTTTTGACTACCTTTCTGACAAGAGAGAATTCCCAACAGCCAAAGAACTGTGAACAAAGCTGTGACAGCCAAAGCTGAAACAATCTGAGAAACAAAATAAAAAGGGCCTGGTATTCTAAAGTATACAGTAAATATGCGTGAATTCACACAGTGATGGTTAATTTCATATGTCAACCTGACTCGGTTAATGGAGGTCCAGAAAGTCAGTAAAATGTTATTTGTAGGTTTACCTATAAGGATGTCTCCGGAAGAGATTAGCATCTCAAGCAGCAGACTGAGTGGAAAATATCACTCTCACCAATGATGTAGGTATCATCCAAACACTGGAGGACTTAAACAGACCAAAAAGGCAAAAGGGCACATTCACACTCTCTGCTTGAGCTAAGGGTCCTCTGTCATTAGACATCAGAGCTGCTGGTTCTTGGGCTTTTGAACTTAGACTGGAACTTACACACTCAGAACATCAATTCTCAGGCCTTTGTTCTGGGTCTGAATTACACTCTGGATGTTCTGTTTCTCTAGCATTCAGATGGCAGATCATGACTGTTTGACTTTCATAACCATAAAAGCTACATATATATATATACATGATTCGTGTGGACTGGGTCGTTTTAGTTCCCCATAGACCTTAATAACAGAGTATAGTAATATTAAGAGACACCCTAAGGAATATATCACCTATTGGCTCTGCTTCTCTGAAGAACCCTGGTATATATAGATTTTGGTACCAAGAGTGGATCCAGTAGAACAGAATTTTAAGGATGAACTTTGTCAATTAGTTCTGGAGTTCCTGAAATTGACTCTGTAATGTGATTACATTTAAAGGTGCTAATAATTCTATTTCCAGGAGTAAATAGAACACAAATAGCATATCACAAGAACTATTCTGATTTTTCTGTTTCGTTGGTTCTGTTTTGTGAGTCAGGGTCTCACCATGCAGTTCAGGCTTGCTTTGAACTCACCATGTATCCCAGGCTGGCCTTGACCTTGCAGCAATGCTCCTAGCTCAGCCTCTCGAGTGCTGGGATTACAGGTGTGCACCACCACACCATACCTATTTAAAAGGTATGAAAATGTGCACCTTAGGTATTTCTCATTAGCCACTTAGAAGAAGTTAAGTGACTCTACATATGATACCTTTGACTATTTTGGAAAATTACTTAACATAATGATATTAGTTGACATTGGCTGAACCTTCCAGTTGTTCATGGACAAAGTGGTGAAAGAAAAACATGAGCACAGGGATTCCTAAGGGTTGTGTAAATGACCTAAGGGCTTCTAGGTGTGCCCTCTATAATGGAGGTGAGGAAGGAGATGTCCAGAGTGCAGGGGAGTCCTTAGGGTGTCTTAATATTACTACACCCTGTTAATAAAGTCAATGAGAAACTAAAACAGCGCAGTCCAGGCAGCAAGGCAAATGGCCTACACCCTTCAGAATGATGGTGTGGATCACTCCACCAGGTAAAGGACCAAGACCTGCTGAGGTGCTTGCTGAAAGCCAACAATACGGGTAGTAGAAGAAGTTATAAAAACCAGCTACAACCATGTGACCAGTTACAGAAATGAAATTTTTAATTGTCCTTATTTTGTTAAGAATATATTTATGCTAACTGGGAGTAATGGCAGAGGCCTGAAATCCTAGTACTCTGAGAGGTTGAGGCAGGAGGATAGAAAGTTTGAGCCTAGCCTGTGCAACTTAGCAAAACCCTATTTCAAAATAAAATACACAGAGAAGGGCTGGGGATGTAGTTCAGTAGGAAGGACCTGGGTCCAATCTCTAGCACTACCAAACAAACAAATAAGCAAACAAGAATATGCATACATATAATAAGCAGATAGTTTTGTTTTCTGTATTCCTATTCCATGTAACACCTCTGTGCCGTTCTGCCTCCAGTGGGGCAGAGCCCCAGGCTGGCACCTCATTGTGCTGAGACAGCATTTTGGGGAAGAGGGTGGGCTGCAGAGGCCAGTGGTTATCCCAAGGTCCTCCAACTCTGCTCTGGCACTACTAGAGCCATGATTTAGGCAGATCTGCCTTTTTTACCCCTAAACAAGGGCTTTCCAAGCTATCGTGAGGATTAAAGGAGAGCATACGTTGCCAGGCGTGGTGGTGCACACCTGTAATCTCAGCACTTGGAAGGCTAAGGCAGGAGGACTGCCACAAGTTCAAGTCCAGCCCAGCCTTAATGACCTAGCAAGACCTGTCTCATCCCCCTCCCAAAAGAGACAATATGTACAAAGAGCTGATGACAGACAGAATCAAGCACAGCATGACCTCCAACGTGCCAGCTCTCAGGAAGAAGCAGGGACAGCTGGGGCTCCCAGGCTCCCTCCCACCACCCCCCACTCCAATGCCTCTTTTGTGCGCACACTGGGAAGCAGAACCGGCCCTCGTGCAGCTACCCCCCGAAGAAAAGCACGCTAGCGCCTCACCAAGCCCGGAGGGAGAGAGGGCAGTAATCATTACCACAGTTCCCACTTCATAGGTAGGAGACAGACACACCAAGCAGTCCCAGGATTCCCACTCAGCTCCAAATTTCTGGTCGCCAGGGTGTGCAGCACCTCGCTCAGCTGCCTCTCTCCTCAGGACATTCTGGGTCAAAGAGCAACATCTACCCTTAAGTGAATGTATAAATAAATATACACAGTTAACTTTTTTGCAAAAATCAATTTAACAAATAAAAAGAGGGTGGCCAAGGGTCCTTCATTGGGGTAAAGCCTAGGGTCTACCATGCAAGGGGCTACAGGTCCTTGACTCTACCAGCCTGTTGCCCAATCTTAGGTTTCTATAAACGACTCTAAGGGCTCTTCCAGGAGACCCCTTCCTGGCACAGAGGGCGACCCTACTGGGATGGAAAAGGAAAACAATCATCTGGGAAAGAGGAAGGGTCAACTGGGTGGACTGAGGCCCAGCATCAGTGCTCCTCCCGCTGCATGATCCACCACCCATCTCCGCCTCCCACCTGTCCTGCCGAAGGCCCCACTGGGTCACAAGTCAGCTCCACACTGGGGGACCCCATGTTGTGCTACAAGCTGAACCTACCAGTGCCCCAGGTACCCTGCCCGCCAGTGCCTGGAAGAGCCAGGCTGCCCTTGGGGCTCCTCTGTCCTCCCCCTGATGCTTAGCTTGGCCCTTGCAATGGGCCTCTCCAGCCTGGTGGTCAGTGGTGCCCTAGATGCAGTCCCAAGAGTGCCCAGCTCCTAACTTCGTCTTCCCCACTGCTGTGACTCTTGACAAAGATCAGTCACCTGTGGGGATAGGGTTGTAGAGGCCCTGGCTCTGTTTTGGGCCACGATCACGCACCTTCCAACCATGGCTCTCAAACTGCCTTGCTTAAGGCCGGGCTTGGTGGCGCACACCTGTAATCCCAGAACTCAGGAGGCTGAGGCAGGAGGATTAGTGTGAGTTCAAGGCCAGCATGAGCTACAATGCAAGTTCAAGGCCAGCCTGAACTTCATAGTGAAACCCTGTCTCAAAAAGAAAAAGAAAAAAAAAAAACATACTGCAGTACTTTGTTTTAAATGTGCATTTATTTCTACTCCTTTCCTGAAGATTCAACCTGGAGTGGATTGGGTCCAGAAATCTGATTTTTAATAAGCAGACTAGGTCGTCCTGAGCTCCACTTTGAAGTAACGCACAGTTTGGTATAGAAACAACCCAGGCTTGGGGTAACCTGCACTGGTCAGCAGCAGGAAAGTAAACTGCTCCTCCATCTGTGCTTCATCTCATTCATAAAATCTGAGCACACACATCACTTTCTCAGAGAAATCCAAGAAATTTGCCAGGAGAGGGATCCTGTAAAGCAGGGCGTTAAAGAGTAGATGCTGAGCTGGGCATGGTGGTACACGCTTGTAATCTCAGCACCCGGGAGGCTGGGGCAGGAAGACTGCGGCAGGAAGACTGCAGCAAGTTCAAGGCCAGCCTGGACAGCACAAGCAAGTTTGAGGCCTGCCTGCACTACATAGTGAGACACGGTCTCAGGAAAAAAAAAAAAAAGTGGGCTCTGAGGACCCCCAGCAGCGGCAGATCTTGCAAGACTGAGTCAGAGAATTTACCTGAACTGAAAGAGAATGGGAACTCCCTGGCTAAAACAGTAAGAATAGGATTTGAAAGAAAGGAAAGCTCAGTTCCCAAGTGACTTTTCTTACCTATTTGCCACAGACCCTAAGATACCACCATGCAAGATTTACTTATTTTTGTTATGCATAATCCACTCCACACAGTTCCTTTGGAAAAGCAAGTAATACTAGGAAGATTGATCAGTTGAATAATAAGCATTGGAGTGTATATTTTAAAAGGTAGACTCCTGCCAGCTAAGCGACTTAAGAAAGCCAGAGCCTTTGAGGGAGGTCCCTGGGGGTACAAGTGGTGGGGATGGCTTTGGGGGTTGATGAGTATTGTCAAGGACTGATCCTAGGAGGAAAGATGAGACCCACGGGAACCAGTCAAGATGCTGTATAAAGTAGCTTCAAAGCCAAAGGGAGAATTACTTGGAAAGGATGTGGGGAAAGTTGGCCTTCCATCCACTATTCTAATTATGCTAGATAGAAATGCCACAACATAGATAAAATGGGTACATTCCTTGAGTAAGAGATAATCAGAACAACCTTGTATCTATGAGAGGAATCAAATATGTAGTTGGGAACTTGCCTGTGAAGAAAACTCAGGGCCAAATCTTTAATGCAGAAATAATACTGATTCTACACAAACCCTTCAAGGAACTTAAAGTGGAGGAAATACCGCCCACCTTGCCATATAGTATAGCATTATCCTGCAACCAAAGCCAGGGAAAGATGTTATTGTTTAAAAAATTCTGTAGCCAGTATTCCTCATGAATATAGATGCAACAACTCCTAAAGTTTTAGCAATGTGAATATATCTTTACAGAAACAGGACAGTACACTTGATCAAGTGAAATTTACTCCAAGAATGCAAGAGTTGTTTACCACTTGAAAATAACATATGAAACACAGCGATCGTATGAAAGAACAATGTCATTTCATTAATACAGAAAAAAGCGCTTGACAAAATTCAACACACTTTCAAAATAAAAAACACTCAACAAGCTAGGAACGGAGGAGAATTTTCCCATTGTGATAAAGGGCACGTGCAAAAAAACCCAGAGCCAATGAGATTGCTGAATGTGAAAGACCGTATGCTCCCACCCTAGGGTCAGGAATGAGCCAGGGCTAACCACTCTCCTGCTTTGTATAGGAGGAGGTTCAAACCAAGATAGGAGTCAAGAAAAAAGTGGGGCAAGGCATCCACATTCAAAAAAAGAAGTCAACCAGTCTTTATTCACAGGTGGAACATCAGAGACAGTCTACCCCCCCAAAAAAAACCGTTAGAATAAGTGCTCTTGTAAAGTTGCAGTGTGAAAAATTAATGTAAAACTGCTGGTTGTATTTCTATGTACTAGCAGAAAACAATTGGAAGCTGAATGTTTAAAAAATACCATTTTTGAAAGCACAAAAATATAAAGACCTAGGAATAATCTAACAAAAATACACAAGATTTGTGTAATGAAAACTAGGTACGTACATGTATTGTGGAGCTCCTTTTGCATTTGTTTGTGAAATTTGTCCATATTTGTAGTTCTAGTTCATTCCTATTCTTTGCTACATAATATTCCAATGGTTAAACACACAATTTGTTTAACCACTTTATTATTGATGAATGTAAAAATTATAGCCAAAATTTTACTACAGCAATGCTGCTATGAGTCCCTACACATATATGCAGGAGTATATACCTATTAATGAGGTTTTTTTTTCTTTGTAGAGTATGCACACTAATTTTATTAAACATTGCCAAACTGCTATTCAATACCAATTTATCTTCCAATCAAGAGGGTACAAAAGTTGGGATTTCCCTCACACCTTTGTCAATTCTTGGATCATCAGGCTCTTAAAGATTGGTCAGTTTGCCTCAGGAAGCTAAGGCAGAAGGATCAGGAGTTTGAAAGCAATGTGGGCTACACAGAGAGCACAAGACGAACTTGTACTATACAGAGACCCTGGTTGAAAACACTAAACGACAAACAAAAAAGATTGGCTTGAGAACTGTAAAACAATAATACATTGGGTTTTTCTTTGGTTTGGTTTCGTGCTGGAGAGTGAACCCTTTCTTTATACCAAGCACCAGTTCATCCTTCCTAACAGCGTGGGGAATGCACTTCTGCTGCTGCGTGGACGCTTGCCCTGATAAGTGCCCCCAAATTCCCTGGCCTCTTGCAGCTGTTTGTCTGTCCAGCAGGGGGCTGACCCTGCCGCTCTTTACCCAACTTTCACAGCAAGCCAGCCCCAGAGGGCAAGAGCCTCTTCATTTTGCATCCCCAGCTTCTAGCATCATACCCTGTAGCAGCTGCTCCGGAAATAAAAGAGATGGGTATGATGTAGTGGAAACGTTGCAGAACTCAGAGTTAATTGACCATACAAAACAGGCTCCCAGGCTGGTGCTATGGTCTAACCCACACCCCCTTTCATGTGTTGAAACTTAAAAGCCACTGTGGAAGTATTCAGAGGTTGGAGCACTTGAGAGGTGATTAGATCATAAGAACTCCTACCTTCTGAATTACACGGAAGCCCTTATTTAAAAAAAAATAGAGGCTTCATACAGTGTTCAAGCATTTTCACCCTTCTGCTTTCTGCCGTGGGAAGACACAACATCTGTTCCCTTCGGGCATTGCATCAATACAGCGCCGTCTTGCAAGCAGAGCACCTGGGCCCCCACCAATCAGGGCCTTGAACTTTGACGTTCTGGCCTCTAAAACTGGGAGAAGTGAATTTCTACCGTGTATGAATTACGCAGTCTGGGATACTTTGTTCTAGCGGCACAAGCAGGTGAAGACCGCAGATGGTCCCGGGCACTTGACTCAACTCTTTTGTGTCTCAGTTTCTTCATCTGACAAGAAAAATGATCATCTCTGCCCCATCTACCCATCCTAGATTAGCCATGAGATGCAAATGGATGAAGTAGCTGACAAATCTTATCCAGAGCAGAGTCCTGAAGGAAAGACATCTGAGGACACACTACTAATCCGGGCCACTCTGTTTACTGATGACAAGATTGAGATCCTTAGCTCTTTCTTTTTTATCCAGATTTACCATCCCTCGTCCCATTCTTGCAAGAGCCTACCCTTGGAATCTAACCTGTAAGTAGCAATCTTATTTGTGCATTTTTTTTCAGAAATTATTATTTATTGTTGAGTATGTGAGAGTACCTCTCCAAAAATTATTTTCTTTTTACCTAAAAGATACACATTTAATGGGACTTTCTCCAGGTTTTCTTTCAGATTTAAGCAGACTAGTAAAGCAGTAATTTTAGATGGGACAGTTTCCAAGTCTTCCACAATTCGTAAGATAGAAGTGGTTGACTCCATACTAGGTCTTGAACTCTATGTCGGTAAGAGTGCATTCTTGTTTGAGAAAGCATCATTAATCATCCATAAGGTCTCCATGCCTCAAATCTGAAGGACTTGTTTTCAAGTATTAAAACTAGAATGTGGCATACACCTATAATCCCAGAAGTGTGGGAGGCTGGGACTGGAGGATCGCAAGTTTGAGCCCAGCTGTCGAGCCTGCTAACTTAGCAGCTTAGCAAGAATCTGTCTCAAAAATAAAATTAGCAAGGGTCTGGGGATGTAGTTCAGTGCAAAGGGGCTGAATTTAATCCCCAATACCAGAAAAACAAAAATGCTCAGACACTCTGAAGTCATAAAAACAGTAAACATGTTCAAAGAGATGAGAAAATAATCATAGCACATTGGAAAGAATCTTCAAACAGAAGAAAATTTGAGGCCCAGCTCTCAACCTAGCAAATTATGTGACTTTGGCTAACTCAGTCTTTTCAGGTATCACCCCCCAGCTATTCTACTCTATGTGTGCATCCTGTACACACGTGTGTGTGTGTGTGTGTATACCGTGAACCTAAAAGGCAAGTTAAAGCCCACCAAATATGAGAAGAGTTTATTAGAGACAAAATGTAGATAGCCACTCAAGG
>RJWT010031406.1:0-14388 GCA_004365215.1 Cuniculus paca | reverse complement strand
AGATTTCCATCTTTTTGCAGTGTTCCTCTATTTTTCCAACTATATCTTCTTTAGATGTGCTTAGCATTTCTTTCATTACATTTATCATCCCTAGTTTTACCTGGGAAATCATTTCTAACCTCAGTTCCTTTAAAGTTTCATAGAGTTGTTTCTTTACTTCAGTTGCTATGATTTCAGAAGTTTCAGGTGTGTGGCTCATATTTTCTTCTGTGTTCATGTCTCTTTGGCTTGTTTGGGAAGGTCTGGAGGTGCAAGATTGCATTTTGCTCTTTCGTTTTGTCATTTTCCTGTATTCCACTGCGGGAGCTGAATACAGTGTGCACAGTTGAGGTGCCAAGGCTAGGTGAAACTCACAATGCACACCATCAGCCCCAGCCAAGACTACCACTATGGCTGTCCTGTTGCTGGTCGGTGTCTGGGCAGAGCCCAGGCAGGATGCCAGCAAAGTTTCGAACTTTCTTGGCTGATGGGGGAGGGGCACAAATTCCTACCAGTCTATTGGCAAGGTCCCTAGCTGCACAGCTTTGTGGAATTTGTTGTGCATGTCCTCAACTCAAGCCAGGCCCAGAGAAGCAGCTGCCAGGGTGCTCTGGGTGAATGGGCAGGGCCCAGGCAGGACTCCACGGATGCTCTGAATGCCCCAGGCCAATGGGGGATGGGCGCAGATTTCTATGGGTCTGGTCACCAGGTCCCATTCTGCATGGCTAAGTGGAATTCAATATGCCCACCTTCTACTCAAGTGGGGCCCAGAGCAGCAGCTGCTGCGCTGCTCCGGGTGAATGGGCAGGGCACAGGTAGGACCCCAGAGATGCTCCAGCATCCCGGGCCAAAGGGGGATGGACACAAATTCCTACCAGTCTCTTGGTGAAGTCCCAAGCTGTACAGCTAAGTGGAATTCACTGGTCACGCCTTCAACTCAAGCTGGGCCAGAGCAGCCACTGCTACGCTGCTCCAGGTGAATAGGGAGTGTGTCTTTTTGAAGCAGGGTTTCCCTATCTTCCTTGTTATTTTTAAGAGATCTTTTCTTTTATGATCATAAGCTTCCATCCTGTCTTCAAGGCCTGATAGTCTATCTTCAACTTCATTCAAGAGATTTTGCAAGCTTTCAATGGAATTTTTAATTTCCTAAATATCCCTTTAATCTGTTTCATGCATTCTAGTTCTGTCTTGTATTGTTTATTCAAGGTTTCTATCATTTTCTTATGTTCTCTATCTTTTTATCTAGATCTTCTTTAGATACACTCATTATTTCTTTCATAATATTTATCATTTCTTTTTTACTTAAGAGATTATTTCTGATCTGATTTCCTCTATAGCTTCATGGAGTTGTTTCTTTACTTCAGGTGCTATCATTTCAGAAAGTTCAGTTGTGCAATTTCCAGTGTCTTCCATTTGAATGTCTCCTGGGTTTGTTCTCAGTGGGCTGGAGGACTGAGACTGCATCTTGCTGTTTCATTTTGTCATTTTTTCTGGGACCCTTGTAGCTGGCCAGGCACCCTCCCAATGGATTGCACTGAAATGCTGCACTGAGCAGTGCTTCAGTCCTCCAATATCCCCATAGCTAGCCAGGATGCACACCCAAAATATGGCACCAGAGCCTTGGGCTCTGTGACCTGTGAGGCTGGCCAGGTATAACCCTGATGGGTTGTGCTGTGTTGCACTTAGATGCTGAGCTGGGTAGAGCTCAGATCCTCCAAACAGCTAGCTGGGTTGCACCCCCAGAGTGTGTTTCCAGGGCCTTGTGCCTGGCTGGGTGGAGTTCAGAACCTCCAGGACCCAGGTGGCTAGGCTGATCACTCCCTGACCTATGTTTCCATTTTCTGAAATCTTCTTTGACTTCTTTTCACAGATTACTATAAATTTCAATGTATAAATCTTTTACTCCCTTTATTAGATTCATCCCTAAGTATTTCTTTTTTTAGATGCTATTGTGAAGGGTGTGGTTTTCCTAATTTCCTGCTCAGTGATTTTGTTGTTTGTGCACAGGAATACTATAGATTTTTGAGTGCTGACATTGTATCCAGCTACACTACTGAATTTGGTTATTAAATCTAGAAGTCTTTCAGTGGAGTTTTTGGGGTCTTCTATGTAGAGTATCATGTCATTTGCAAATAGTGACAATTTAACTTCTTTTCCTATCCTTATTCATTTCTCTCTCTTGTCTAATTGCTCTAGCTAATGTTTCCAGAACTATATTGAATAGGAGTGGTGATAGTGGGCATCCTTGTCTTGCATCTGATTTTAGTTTTCAGTTTTTATCCACTTAATATGATATTGGCTGTTGGTTTGTCATAGATAGCTTTTATCAGATTGAGGTAAACACCATCAATTCCAATTTTCTGTAGAGTTTTTATCATGAATGAGTGTTAGACTTTATCAAAAGATTTTTCTGCATCTATTGAGATGATCATGTGATTTTTTTGCCTTTGGCTTTGTTGATATGGTGCATTACATTTATTGATTTGCATATGCTGAACCATCCCTGCATTCTGGGATGAATCCAGCTTGGTTGTGGTATATAATCTTCCTGATGATTTGCTGCATTCTGCTTGCTAGTATTTTATTGATGACTTTTGCATCTATGTTCATTAGAGAGATTGGCCTGTAGTTCTCTTTTATGGTTGGGTCTCTCTCTGGTTTTGGTACCAAGGTAATATTTGCCTCCCAGAATTAGGAAGAATTGCTTCCCTTTCAATTTCATTAAAGAGTTTGAGGAGTATTGGTATTAAATTATCTCTGAATTTCTTGTAGGATTCAACTGTGGATCTATCAAGACCTGGGCTTTTTTTCAATGATAAGTTTTTAATTACATTTTCAATTTCATTAACTGATATTGGGTTATTCAGAAGTTTTATATTTTCTTGATCCAGCTTTGGTAATTCATATGCTTCTAGGAATCTGTTCGTTTCTTCTGTGTTATGGAACCTATGAGAGTAAAGGTTTTCAAAGTAGGTATTGATGATCTTCTCTATTTCCACAGGATCTGCAGTGATTTCACCCTTTTCATTCCTTATTGCGTGAATTTGAGTTTTTTCTGTCCTTTTTTTGGTAAGTTTGACCAGGGGTTTATCAATTTTATTTATTCTTTCAAAGAACTAATTTTTTATTTCATTAATTCTTTGTATTGTTTTCTTAGACTCAATTGTGTTAATTTCTGCTCTAATCTTTATAATTTCCTCCCTTCTTTGGGCTTTGGCCTTGATTTGGTCTTCTTTTTCTAGAAATTTGAGGCAGCATGAAGTTGTTTATTTGTGCTCATTGTGTTTGCCTGATGTAAGAGTTCAGTGCTATAAGTTTCCTCTGAGAACCACTTTCATTGAGTCCCACAGGTTCCAGTAAGTTGTATTTGCATTTTCATTTGATTGTATATATTGCTTAATTTCTTCTTAATTTCCTCTGTGACCCATTGGTTGTTCTGTAGGGTGCTATTTAGTTTCCATGTGTTTATGGAGCTTTTGTGGTTTCTTTTGTCATTAATTTCCAATTTCAATACACTATGGTCAGATAATATACATGGGGTAAATTCAAACCCTTTGCATTTATTTAAGCATGTTCTGTGGGCTAGTATGTGATCTATTTTAGAGAACATCCCATGTGCAGCTGAGAAGAATATGTATTCTGATGTTGTTAGGCGGAACACTTTGTACACATCTACTACATCCATTTGTTCACAAGTTTGATTCAGTTCTGTTATTTCTTCACTGATTTTTTGGCTAGGTGACCCGTCTCTTTGTGACAATGGGGTGTTAAGGTTCCCCATTATAGCTGCATTATTGCTTATTTGATTTTTCATGTCTATTAATATTTGTCTTACATAGCTGGGTGCTCCTATGAGAGCTCACCACTTTCATTGACAATGTTTTACTAGTGAGATTGAACATTTTATCAAAGGCTTTTCAGATATTTGTTAAATCTTTTAAAATATTTTTATATTAGTCAGGTGTGGTGGCTCACGCCTGTAATCCCAGCACTTGGGAAGATGAGACAGGTGGATCGTTGAGAGTTCAAGACCAGCCTGGGCTACAAAGTGAGCTCAAGGCCAGCCTGAACGGCATAGTGAGACCCTGTCTCAAAAAGACAAGGGCCAGGGATATAGCTCAGTGGCCTAAGTGCCTGCCTAGTAAGCACAAGGTCATGAGTTCAATCTCTGATGCTGCAATGTCTTTATGCACTGAAAATATTGATCTTTAATCTGCCATAAATTTTTCCTCAGGCTGCAGTTGCTTTTTAGCATTATTTAGAGTTAGACATTGCTTACAATTCAAATGCCATTCTGAAAGCTCTCCAAGTTCAAAGTCAGACACTTCCTGCATAGAGACCCTCATGTCTATTGGTGGCTCCTGTCACACTGAAGCAATTTGAACAACACCTCTGAATAGAACAACAGGATGCAGTGGCCCTGGAGTCAAAATGAACTGTCCTCAGAGACCAGCAAAGGAGTGAGGCCGCAGCAGCTGGGACTAATTTAAGCTTCTGCCTAGCCTGATCAAATTCTGACCACTGATATAGGACGGGTATGGCAGATGTTTTCTCTAAAGGTCCAGGAAGTAAGTATTTTAGGCTTTGAGGACTACGTCTCTCTTACCGTTATTCAATTCTGCTTCTGAAGTACAGAAGCAGCCATAGACAATACAGGAACAGAGCATCTTTTATCTAAATAAAACTTTATTTGCAAAAACACCACAGTTTGAATTTTATGCAATTTTCATGTGTCACAAAACATTTTTATTTTTATTTTTTTCGAACTTTTAAGAATTGTAAATACCACTACTCAGTGGGCTAGGTTTAGCTTGTGAGCCTTCATTTGCCAACCTCTAATGTCTAATCAATGTATGGCTCATACAGAGCTGCTAAAAAAAATAGTTTGAGAAAAGAGAATGTTTTGGCTTGTGAGCAGAAAAGACACGCACCACTTCCAAGTAGCATCTCTAGAAGCTATCACATGATTACACCGTATGATCTTTTCCCTCACTGCTAGCAGTGTCCCTGCTGGTCACCTGGACCCCAAAGAGGATGTGTGGGGCCAGGCCACACCCAACCCACAGTGACCACGATTGAGAAATAAACCTACATTGGTACAGGCCACCGAGATTCAGGGGTCACATGGTTACCACACATCCCTAAGGTTCTGCTCACTAAAACACACCATGCAGCTTATTTTGCATTTGTACTTATTTAACTCCCATAAACACTCTGATCCCAAAATCATTTGTAAGTCATCTGAGCTTTACTCTATTATCAATAAATTTGTAATTCCTGTGTATTTTCACAAGGTTGTTATGAGGATTAAAATGAAATAATATATATGAAAAATGCTTATGAATTATGAAGCATTATAGAAGTGTTTTTATTACTTTTAATATCAAATTTCCATAAAATAAGAAAAATTTTACAGTGTTCTACCATAGAAGTCAAAAGTATTGTGAGTAAAGAGTGACTCAGTATAACCAGCATGACAGAAATCTTCAAAAGAAAGTGCCATTTGAACTAGATATTGAAAGACGTGACTCCTGGCAGGACAGACACACAGGTAGGTGGGGACGACCCTGCCCAGACACAGTCTCGAATTCCCTTTGTCACTGCCTTCATTTGAGCTGCTGAGACCAGCATTCATTCATTAGCTTTGGAGAAAGAAAAAAAGTCCCATTACAGGTAAGAGAGAATTCTGAAATGTTCATTCTGAAATCCGATGTTATATTTCAAATTATTTCATTTCAACTCAGAGTGAAGGCAGCCCAGAGGAGTTAGCTACATAATTGCTCTTTTAACAATCCTGGCCACCCTTAGCACATTTAATTATTCCATAATTACTCATACTTATGGCCCAGTGTGGAAATTATATGTGGATTATCAACCTTTATGATGAATATAAAAGAAAAGCAGTCATTATTCTCAGTCCCCAGAAGGTCTCCTCCCGCTTGGAGTGAGGACAAGCAGCTCTCCCTGGGCAGTGACGAAAGTTAAGGACAGGCTTGGAGGCCAGAAGGACCACAGTTGTGAGCTCAGAGCCTTGCAAAGAGTAAAGATACAAAAGGCTTAAAATTTCCAGAGCCGTTTCACCTCAGATTTACCTTCACAAATCACAAATGCTGAAAGACACACCCAATCTTTCAGTTAGAAAAGATGCTGCAAAATTCAACTTTTATGACAATCAAAAGCACAGCAGCCTACTTCTCTATTCCTGCCAGTCCACCTGAGCTCACTTTCACATTAGGAAAATAAACATGAGATTTAAATCTATTTGACAACCTGTGACTAGGCTCAGTCACTGGACTTGAGCCTTAAACCTTCAGTCAGACTTTAGCTTCTCCTGAATCAGTGCTCAGCAATTAATAGAAAATCATACAAATGGCACTGATATCCCCTAGGCCTGCCCATCCTGAATGCTAATGCCATGAAGAATGGAAGGACCTGCTCACAGCTGCTGTCGCTACTTTACAACAGTTGATTTTGTGTTCCCATGAGAACACCAACTTTCTGTAACTCTAAAATATTACTATGTTTTACTGAATAATTTGAGGCAAGAAGAGTTTGCCTAAGACCAGCATGTCTGCTTACATTCAGTATTACATTGCAGACCTTACATATTCCAAGAATACCACAAGCTTCCCAATTGCCCACAAAGTAAGCATCTTCCCCTCTTAGGTTGCTTTTAAGAGTCAGCAAGTAGGGCCAAGGATTTAGCTCAGTGGCTCAAGTGTTTGCCTGGTAAGTGCAAGCTTGTGAGTTCGATCCCTGGTACAAAAAAAAAAGTCAACAAGTATAAAATAAAGCTCTCAGCACCTTATTTCTTCAACCTTTCTGACTGAGGGACCATTATATTCATTCAAAGCCTCTTCTCTCCTGAGTCTTGTTAGAGAATAAGACGGAGAAATGAGTCCTTAAGAAAGAACACAAGTTGTGAGGCATAGGGCACACCTATAACTCCAGTACTTTGGGAGGCTGACGCAGGAAGATCACAAGTTTGAGCCCAGTCTAGACAATTTAGAAACTTAGTGAGACCCTGTTTCAAAATAAAAACTAAAACTAAAAGGGCTTAGTGCCAAGGTCCTGTGTCAATTCCTAGTACAGAAAAGGAAAAAAAAAGGGGGGAAGGAGGAATTTTGAGCAGCAGAAAAAGGCAACTTCCAGGCTATTAAATATGCTTATGAGTGGTTCTTGAGTAACTCCTAGCAAGAGACTTCTGTGGCCTAGAATGCTGCAGGGATGTGTAAGTAGAAGGTGGGGACCTGATCCATGGCCAGAAAGTGTTACTTTCCCTTTGTGGCAAAATGGGCAGCAACATTCCCAAAATGGGCAGCAATGCTCAAGGCTCATGCTCAGTCTAGCCAGGCCCAGACAAGCACTCCGCCTGCACTGCCGAGGGGTGGGGAGACCTGGTGCATCTGAGTCGCGCCCAAAGACGCACCATGCAAGTGAGATAAGACTGAAGAGGAAGGTTGGAGACAAACTGTGAGGGCTCTGGGGTCCAGATGCCAACCTAGGTATGACCAGCTCCCATGACCCTGTGCTTGGGTCTGTACCAGGGGTGAGTGGTTAAGGTCTCAGCCTCAGTTTCTCACCGTTTAAAATGGACATCATAATAGTTCCTACACCACAGTATAGTTCCGTGTGTGTGTGTGTGTGTGTGTGTGTGTGTGTGTGTGTGTGTGTGTCTCTAAAGAGGACCTGACAAACAAGTTCTAGGAAGCAGTTAGTATTAATTTTGTTAGTTTTGGTAACATTTCATTATCCTCAGCTGAGGGGTTTTATGACCTTTGAACATAGCTAGATAGGGATATTTAACTCATACTTTGAGTCTAACTCATACCCTGAGTCTTACAAACTAAAATAAGCAAGATTCTCTTTGTGCACAACTAGAAATTTGTTTTCTGACTGTGCTCCAAATAAGAAGACACGGGATAGAGTAGAAGGCGCTTGCCGTGGCCCCAGGAGCCCTCCCTGCATGTGTAGCTGCTTCTGCCTTAGCCTTCCTGATGCCCAGAACACACAGTCTTGCCCGTGAAGAGCCCAGACATAGTGATGGAGGTGGACATCTTCTGAAATAAATTGAAAACTTTTTCTAAAGGGGAAAAGGCTGAACTTCCACAGTATAAATATTACTAGATGGCCTCGGGCTCAGATGCCATTCACGAACTCCTCAAGCTGTGTGCCCGCAATTTATGACATTTAACAGAGCCCCTGGAGGGAACTTCCGTCCTGCCTGCACTCCACAGCCAAATATTAGCCTCCTTATGTTAATGAGGCCCAGTCAGGGAAGAGGAAGAAGGAAGATCATTTGAGGGATTTTGCTTGTTAACACTCAGCTCTCATCTCCCCACCCCGTTCTCTTTTCTCTTCTTGCCCCCTCCAGAGACACAGAGAGAGCTGTCAGTTTGCAGCACAAGTACTCAGTGTGGTCCTTCACCAAGCACCAGGGGCAAGCACAGCTCGTCACTTCCAGGATCCCCAGGCCCCAGGGAAAGGAAGATAGGGAAAGGAAAGGAACAGCAGAGCCCCACAGACCACAGGCCTCCCCCAACGCTGCCTCACATGCCCCTCTCGCGCTAGGTCTTTACCAGGTGTGGCTCTCTGGAGACAAGGACTAGGCTCCACGAGAGGGATCTGTGACTTCACACAAGATGGGCCAGCCGAGGACCACTTTCAGACAGGAGCCACTCATCTGACTCCACCTCACCCCCACCTCCTTACTGCCCCAGCTTGAGCTTTCTGTCCACAGGGAGGTGTGCTTTCTAGACCAAGACTTCCAGATTTAACAAAATTGGATACATTTTAATATTAAGTATATTCCATGAAATACTTAAGACTGATACCAAAAAATTACTCTGTTCATTGAAATTCAGCATTTGATTGGGAATCTTGTACTTTATCTGGCATTCCTACCAAGGCCTTGGTTTCCTTATCTGTAAGTGGAAGATTAAACTACCTTGGTGCTTTTTAAGCATTTCTAAAATGCTTGCTAAGCATTTTCGAAAGTGAAAGGGTTAAGTATAATTTCTGCAATCCTGTCTCCACCGACCTAGGCCTTCAGTGTGAACTTTACAAATGAAAACCCTTCAGAACTTCAAGCCACTAGTGTCCACTTGCATCACCACTGGAAGTCTTCATAACTTCACTATTACAGACAAGGTAAGGAGTCATCTTAAAACCCAGATCGCTGGCTTTAGACCTGCAAAGTCAGCGAAACACTAAACACTGTAAGCATTAAACTGTATTTTACCTCAATAGCTATCATTGCAGCCTGTTTCTCTGGATCACCTGGTCGCTTACGGTGGAGGAGGGGTGGGGGTTGCCTCTTCTTGTTTCCCAACCCACACACCAGAAAGGGCTGGCATCTGGCTGTCCCCCCAGTGCCCCGCACATGGCACTGATTCCCAGGGAGGGCTTGCTTCTTGGTGACTTCTTGTTCTTCCCCCCCACACACAGTCTGTGAATGGCCCTGACTCCTTTTGTTTTTGTTGTTTTGTTTTTTTTTTGAGATAGCGTCTCATTATGTAGTTCAGGCTGGCCCTGAACTCACTATGTGGCCCAGGCTAGTCTCAAACTCACAGAAATGCTCCTGCCTCATTCTTGAAGCACATTTCTTTTTTCAAAACCTTTCAGATTTGTGTCACCTGGCACATGCTTAAGGCTCATGCAATATTATCACCTCAGAGGTACAAGGGACTTTGGACCTTTCTTGAGGCCAGCCCTCTGTCAAATGTACTGTTCCCTTTACTCCTCTCTTGCCCCTATAATCAAGGTCTCTACCTTCTCTCTCCTACACATCTATCAAGACAAAAAGGCAAATGTTGTAAAAGACAGAAACCCATTGAATGATACTTTGGATGCCAGTTTCTTCAAAAATAAAATAAATTAGAAGATACAGTCTTCAAATTCCTTTTTTTAAATGCTGTTGATATATAATTCTAAAACTATATATTGATATGGAAATTAAAACAAAACCAGGTGCAGTGGCTCACACTTATAGTTGCCACTACTCAGGAGGCTGAGGCAAGATTGCTTGAGTCTAGGAACTGTAGGCCACCCTGGGCAACAGAGTGACAGCCCCAACTCAAAACATTAATTAACACAACACACAAAGGAAGAAACCTACCTAATCTTTTTAAAGACTTCCTGTGGCTTTTTTTATGGGTAGCTTCCCTTCTGTACCCACTAGGATTTTCAAACATAGATATGGGCATGTGATTCTGGCTGATAGTTAAAATATACATACCCCCCAGGACACAGAGCCTGGTTTAGGTGGGGATGGACATTTTACCCACCACACATCGATGCAGGTCATTTTCAGGAACTAGTTTGGATATAGGAGGGAAAGATTTCATTCTTTTCATCCTAGATTGCTATTTATGAGAAATATCTAAACTTAAAGCTACCCAGGCAGATATTTTGCCATCTGAAAATGAACTCAAAGAGAAAAAAGTTCTAAGAGAGAGGACAATGTCCAGTTAACATCAACAGACCAACTGGATCCAGTTGCGCCTATAGCTTGGTCCAACCTCCTAGGATGCCAGCTTTTGCTGCCTATCTTCAGATTTGGTTTGGTTTGGGTTTTTGGCAGAAAACAGTAACCACAGATGATTGCCAATGTCACTTCAGTTCTACCACTTCCTGGTGACTGTTCCTCCACACTGACGCTCCCACAGGAGGCCTGTGGGGGTGGCTGGTGTGAAATGTTACCTGTTTCGTGAAAATGTACACATGTACAACTTCCTGGAAGGCCACTTTACAATATGTGCCATGAGCCTTCAAAATAGCCATGCTGTTCTACATGAGAAGAGAATGTGTTGATGAATGATCTTTTTTATAATTACATTTCTCATTGTAAAGAAATACATTTCCTTTCTGATTTTAATGTTCCTACTCTTTGACTCACTATCACTTCAAAAATGGGAACGTTTCTAAATTATGAAAAAGGTTTATGGAACAACATGTTTATACACAATAGAAAAAAAGTGAATTATGATAATGATGAAGTGAATCATGATTTATCCATAGAACACAAAATTAAGCAGTAAGTTTACAAACTTGTTGCATATTGTTGGCTTTTAATGAAAGGAAAAATACAGCTAAGTGAGAAGGTGGGGTTTACTTTACCTATTCTGGTTTATTATATTTAATATATCTTGGAAATGTTCCACTAAAACCTTATCTAATTTGGGAAGGAAACTGACAAAAGATAGCCAAGAGTTAGATTTCTGGAAAAGAACGATAGTGGCAGATCATTATTATTATTTAGTTGAAATAATATCAGTACATACAATATACATTGCTGAGCACATTTCCAGTCATATCAAATATCCTTCACGTGCTCACTGCTGCAGTCCCAGTGAATTGCTTATACAGAACCTGGGGACAAGTAGCCCCAGAATGATGCCCCTGAGGCAAACGAGTGAGGAAAGCGACAGGAATGTGTGTGAAAGGTGTGAAACTCGCCTGCAGACTGCTGTGCTTCTTCCAGACCAGTCACCTGAACTCAGCTGCACAAGTCCCCATGCGACCGAGGATGTTTCCTCTTTAAAATTAATATTCGGTGTGTCCCTGCGACTCACTCGTCGTCTGAGAGGAGTACTTTCGTTTCACCTCCTGCCTTCTGCATGGGTAACTGAAAAACGACTCTTCACCTCGCCAGTGCCTCTGCCGCGCACCACCACTTCACCAGATAACCATGGCTTAATTTCATTCTTGATAAATATTTCATTAATAGGCAAATATTTAGGCAATACTATTCATTCAGGTTAACACAGAAAATATTTTTTAATTATACTATACATAGAGCCAATGTGGTGCTGTGGGAAAGGTATTTTTGTAGTAAAGGAGATCAGAATTCAAATCCTGGCTGAACCTATTTTGAGATATTTAATCTGCCCATGCATCAGTTTCCTCCTAAAATAATACCGAAATACCTCTTTTGTTTTTTGATAGTGACAAATTCAAACTTTGCACAGTGTCCAATACATTGTGAGAACTTCATAAATTACTTATGAATGAATGACTTTAAAATGCTCAGCCAGTGCCCTTCAGTGTCCATGCATGCTTCAGGAATTTCCAAGTCCATATGGAAATATCTTAAGAAAATGCAGATTTCCATTCAGTAAGGTTTGGATGGGGCTCGAGAGTTCCAACAAACTACTGGGTCCTATTCACACAGCCATCACACAGAGCACGCGTTAAGCATACAGGCTTTATAAATGTAACTGGTTCTCGAACTTGACTACACCTTGAAGTCGTCTGACGAGCTTTAAGAAGTATGATAATTGAGTCCCACCCCCAGAGGTTCTCATTTAACCAATCTTGGTTGTGGCCTGAACATTGGGAGTCTTTAAAGCTCCTCAGGTGATTTTGAGGCGCAACATTACAAGTTTGAAAGCCATGGTTCCATATAGTATCTACTTAATAAATAGGACCTGTGGTAATTAAGACTTTGATAGGGTCCAGATGATTGTGATCACACTTAACACATAGCACACTGTGATACTATTCCATAATAAGCAATATATAACTTGCTGTAATAAGGAGCTAAGAGAACTGTGTCACGAAGCAGAGAACTAAATAACTTTTAATTAACTAAATAATCTTTTAAAGCAGAAGAGAATCATCTAATGAGAGTCTACACAAAATTTAGTTTTCTAAACTTTATATGTTTAAGTGAATGTACACAAAATACTTTAAAGTGTGTGTGTGCACACATGTACATTTGTGGGCATTAAGGATGGCTTTTCAGGTGCACTGCAATCCTCGGAACACGTCGTGAGGTTTCCCTCTAGTTGGCTGAAATGTTCGGGGTTCTTTAGCTGTGTTCTCATTTCCAATAGAGAGTGGAAGCACAAGACACCTGATACAATAGGGAAAATGTCGAGACAGCGTTTTCCAACATTATCATCCAAATGCGGAGGGACACGCAGTTCAGAAGAAACAGAGTAAGATGATAGGCAAGGAGAGAAGCGAGCAGGTGACGCAATCTGACATGACGGGACACACCAGATCAAAGAGCGACGGGAGAGAAACATTTCATTTGGGAATCAAGTGAATTGCTACAAAGAGAGAAAAGGACTATGGAGATAATAGGGCTGGCTTTCCGCCATCACATCTAAGGACTTTGCTCAGAGGAATTATTCAAGTGCTCATTCACAACACTCTGGCTAGAAGCTTAATGAAAAGTGTCCCGTCTTCCGGAGGGATCGGCTTGTCTTTAAATGACTTCAGCCTAACTCAGAGACCTCTGACTTTCCTTAGAATGTCACCCTTACTCCAATAACTTTCCTTGAAAAGTACCAATCTCCCTTCCCTGAGACATTTTCTTATTCTGCCAGTTCACTGAGTTTAGTACTCAACTTGCACTTGGCACTTGTACTTAGTTGAATTTATGATATATGCTATTATTTCAGTGAAAAAATTTTCCTTTATTTTCAGATTACTAAATTTTTAAGTGATTACTAAATTTTAAGTGAACATTTTTCCTTTATTTTCAGCTTACTCAATCTTTTCACACTTCTTAAAACATATAATTCCATCATGTCTTTTTTAATTTTTCTACCATTTTACTGTTTTGAAAAACACACCTACCACTTTAAAGGAAACAATTTATTTGCAAAGCTCAACAATAAATGCTCATTGCATAGCCCAAAAAGAGCACTGTATGATTTTCTTTCACTGGTTTCATTATTTCTAAGTTTTTCTGAGTTAGGAAAAATATCTACTCTTTTTTTTAAACTTTGTTTTATCCATTCATAAAAATCTTGAAAACAAGACAGAATTTGACAAAATGGTACAAATCTCTCAGAAGAACAGGAGTAGAATTAATATGACCAGATTGTATAACTTACAGGAAATTTGAACATACTTGAAACAACTGAATCATGTCTACATTGACCAGGTCCTCATTTTTAATAAATGATTTTAAATGGATACCATAGAATTAAGAATAATAATTGAGTTTAAAATATTAAACTGAGTAGTTCATAATGGTGACCAGAGCCACAAAAGATAGGAGAAAAAGTAGAAGTGAGGTTTCTGTCCTATGTGGGCAAACAAGCACTCTCAGAAAAGTACAACTACACAGAGCACCTTCAAGGGCCAGACACTGAGGAAAATACTCCATGCCTGGATTCACTCAGTGGAGTTACAAGTCCTGGGAGGAAACACAGCCCACCAGGTTCAGCCTGGTCTCTGAAGAGCATCGTCTCAGAAGGTGACGCGCTGCTCGCAGTGAGTACTCAGTAATCCCAGATAGATGGATGAATGATCAGAGTAAGAATCCAGAAAAAAAGGTATCATGTTACCAAGACCCAGGCCTTTCCCGGTGAGTCAGTGCCATTCACGGACTGCGGCGGGGAGAACAAGGCCTCACCAAGAAGCAAGTACCCCTGCGAACCAGCGCCATGCACC
>RJWT010031405.1:0-14392 GCA_004365215.1 Cuniculus paca | reverse complement strand
AGTCTGAAAGTCAAAGGAGAGAGAACAATGCCCTATGTGACAGGGAGCCAGAGGGGGGAAAAAATAATAGGGGTAGCCTGCCCATTAATTGCAGAATGGATAAGAAAGACATGGGATTCCATGGGGTGGAAACCTACTCAGCTATAAAGGAAGATAACCTCAAGGCTCTTGTGGGTAGATAGAGGCAACTGGTAATAGTACACATGGATGTAATGGGCCAGAGTCACAAGGGTGAATTTTGTGTTGTCTCCATAGCGTAACAAACTAAAGGTGTGAGTGGGATCCAAAATGCACAATACATATTGGGAAAGTCAAAGGAGAGGAATTATCTAAAAAGGGAAGGAAATGACCACTCTTAATCTATTATCATGATTTGAAATTCAGATTGTATTCATAGTTCTGATTAGTTTCATTTTATTCTGATTTGTTTGATTTTATTATACTTGATGGCATGGACAGCTATTTTAAAGATAACAAAATATATAATTGCAGCCATTGAGGATGTCCAATTAGATTGTTTAGAAACCCTGTATGGCTTTCACTGTTTGTTTTGACTGATTTTACTCTATTCTGTGTGGTTTGATTGTAATATGTCTGAAGGTGTAGGCAACTATTCTGAAGATAACAAATATTAGGGTAGCCAATGCTGTTTCGCTAATATCTTGAAATTCTATATTGCTTACATTGTTCTGCTTTGTTTGTTTTATTAGGTTTTGTTTTGTTTCTACTGTTTTAGTTTGTTGTATTTTGTTTGATTTTACTTATCCCTGATGGTATGAGCAGGTATACTGCAGATAACAAGAGCCATTATGGTAGCCTTATTGATTGCTTTTTTTGTTTTTTTTTTTACACTGTTTCAAAGATATGTTCCATGTTCATTGTTTTGTTTTGATTGACTTTACTCTGTTTTGTTTTGTTTGGTTGTACTCTTTTCAAAATAAAATAAATAAATAAATAAATAAAAATAAACTGCATGAACAAGCACAATGGCAAACAGGTGCAAATACTCACTAGTTGGTGAACATTATGTAAGCAAAAAACCAAGATAATTAATAGAATTTCTTTAAAGATTTTGATATATCTATATATTTCTCTGCTCAGAACAGTAATGTAATATGTAGGGCAAACATGTATTTTATCCCCTTACTTTCAAAAGTTGTAGGATATAATACAATTAACAGTCATTAATAACATGACTGCAAATAACTGCTCCTACAGTCTGTAGAAAATGAAACTTCATGATACTCAGTTATCAAGGCCATGAACCATCTTCAAGTCATGATCAATCTCTTTGGTGAGCTTTTCTCTTTTACTGCAATTAGCCATCTGATACATGTTTCATTAGTTCATGGCAATATAGAATCTGATTCACCGAAGAGGCAGAGCTCTAAAATCTGTATGAAGGAGTAGTAAAGTCAATTCATTTTGCTCAGGATGCCTAGAAAAGAAACTTCCAACTTAAACACTAAATTACTCACTTCTCTTGACCTCCAAGGCTTCTATTACTGCTCAGCATAAGAACCTACAACATTTTTCTAACATGCTTTTACCATTTAATTTTCTTAACCTCTAATGTGAAGGGATAAGAAGTTACAGAAAACTCAAATAAGAACAGACGGTTGTAGACAACAAGGGTATTATTATAACACAACAGTACCTACCTTAAATCCCAAACTTTCTAGAAAATTCACATAACATTCTATTGTCTATTGCTCCCTACAACAGTTAAAACAAAAATAAGCTCACACAAAAATGTCATGAAAATTCAAGTATCCTTAGCATCTAATTACATACATAGTATTTTACACAGGAAATAACACATGTAAATCAAATAGATTACATGCATTAGTAAGTTACAATCAAAACTAAAAATCAATTTTTAAAATTGTCTTTTTCTTTTAACTCATATCCACATGGTAAAAACAGTCACATACAATTATGCTCACAGTTAAAACAATTCTTCCAAAATAATTCATTCTATACCTCAAAAAAACTTATGTTCAGTTTAAAGAGTCAACATGAGAAGTCTTTTAGAACAGAAGTCAACAGAGGATTGATGAAGAACTGAGACGTTCTCCAAAATTTACAATGGTATGATTGAAGGACATACTAAATGATATTTCAGTATCATTTCTCAAAAACAAAGTAAAAAATTAAAAATCTGTTTCTCAGTAATGTGTTTAATAACCTAAGCTTTGGATGCAAACATGGAATTCACCAGAAATCATACACTTCTAACCCCTGATCAGCTTAGGCTTGAAATTTCTAGCAGCACTCAATTTCTGTAAGTCCATCCTTACTTTAAATACAAACACTGATTTTTTTTTCTCCTCGAAAATAAGTCTTAAGTATCTCCAGCATAAAAATTTTATTGACATAAACTTCCTTGTCTTAGTAACTCCCTTCACTATTAATTTCAGCTAATATACCAAGGAAAATACTAGATGCTAGGGAGAGCTTGCCACCTTGTTATACAAATTAACTATAAATTTAAAATGGGTTAAATGAACAGGGAATATAGTTCAGCAACACAGAGCCTGCCTGGAAAAGCACAAGGTGCTGAGTTTAATTCCCAGTACCAAAAAAAAAAAAAAAAAAAAAAAAAAAAAAAGAAAGAAAGCAAATTAAATCAACTTTACTTACCAAAACTGCCTTAATTTGTAATCCTCATTTATTTTAAATTTACATCCCCACATGATTAATGTCGTAGCGTACAGGTTATAGGAGTGTTAAAATTTATCTTTTTCATGTTAGCAAAAATTAAGACTTTCATGACCACTACTGGCTACAATATTCTTAGCTTCAAGACTGTTAGCTCTTGACCTCTGACTACACAAGAGTACAAGATAAATTTATTAACTTCATAATTTTTCACAGTACTATGAGTAAACATTTTGATACCCAATTTAAAAAGTAAGCTTTCTATAGTGTGATTTTTCCTAGAGTCACCACTTATGTTACCATTTTTCCATCAAACTTATTGCTAGACTATAGAGACATATTTCTGTCATGGGTAGAACTTTCAGTAATTAAGTGGCTTATTTATTTTCTAGCTCGTGAAATAACTTTAAACCTGCAGCTACAGTATTTCAACACTAGATGGGGCTTGTACACAGGTAATATGAAATGTGTCCAGCCTGAAGTAGAGAGCGCTGGTTGCTGGAATAAAAATGAAGAGCACAAATATAGTGAGATGTTAAGAAGACATTCTTTAATGGGATCTAGCAACATTACAGGAGCAAAGCTGCCACAAAGCAAAAGCTGAGGATTCTTGTGAATTACCAATTATCAATAAAATGATAATTAGTGAAATTCTTAAGTCATTTCATATTCACAGGAGGTGTGTTGGTTAGTACTGTAAACAAAAACAATTAAAGTCAATTGCTGCCTTTATTATTTGCAAATAATCTGATTTTGTGGAAGTTGCTTAAACTCCCAGAACTCGCTTTCTTCATGTGTTAAAAAAAGGGGGGATTAGACTAATGATAATACCTGTGGGTGGCTGGCTTGGGAGGGTCCTGGTTTCCCCATCTTTTTTTTTTCTTTTTAAGACAAGGTCTCACTAAATCTCTAAATTGTCCAAATTGGGCTCAAACTTTCAACCCATCTGTCTCAGCCTCCTACAGTAGTGGGCTTACAGGCCTGTACCATCACACCTGCTCCTTATCATCTTTATCATCTTTAACAGAAACCTCTGAACACATCTCTAGCTCAATGCCTATCTTGTATCTAACTTCAGGAGGACTTAAAAGGTCTGGTCCTGCCACTAGCTTATTCTAGAGTGAACCCCAAGATTACGACAAGGTTTGAATTCTTTTTGTATTAATCATTTTTGCATTGGTAGGTGACAATACATGGACATATTTAACTTCTGGAAACTAATTTCAGCAGAAAATCACAATATACAATAATGCAAACATTGTTATATTTGCCTGCTTGAAATCAAAGACAAAACCTAATGAATGAGGAGGGAAAATTAAAGAGGCAGTTAAACCAGAAATCTTGAGTAGGTAATAGTGGAACAACAACAATAAAATTCATAACTTAATGAAAAATAAAGAATGATATTTAAACACTGAAGAATTTAACCTTACTTTCTCTGCCTTTTGATCTTTAATATTGCAAATATATGCTCTTTAACAACTAAGAGAAAGCTCTCCAAATAAGTTAGAGGTATATTACACCAAATATAGAAAGAAAATGATGATCTATCAAGACATTTATGTATTTAACACTGCAATATATCTTTTTAACTTAGTGAAACCATCTTGAAAAAATATTCCTGCTGAAGCCCATTAAAAGTTACTGTTTGAGAATATATTTTCCTTTATAAAGACCACATGCTTATGGAAAGTGAAAGTTTCTAAGATATATCAAATACAGAATGGAAAATAAAAATATTTACATAAGGAAACTATTGTATTCCTAATCTCTATCTCTAATTGAGATTACTGATCCAAATTGTTGGTTTCATTAAATATTTTGCCAAATATTTACTAAATATCAATAAATATTACATTATTCTTCCCTTGAGAAGTTAATATGCTTCAAGGAAACATAATTGACAGTGACAGTCTTGATTTTTTTCCCCACAAATAATTGTATCTTTTTTAAAGTAAATCTATGTATATTAGCTTGCAAGGAATAGCAAAATACTACTATTTTAACAAACCAACTTTTTTTATCATCTAACAAAATGGTATGGACAGTGATTACAATTTTTATTTTAAAATTAGCATATATAAGGAAGAAGATAGCCATCACCCCTGATTATTGGTTATTTCCATATTTCTCTTCATCTTTGTTTTGTTTTTGAGACAGGGTCTCACTATGTATTTCGGGCTGGCCTTGAATTCATTACTGGTTTGTAGCCCAGGCTGGCCTGGACCCCATGATGATGGCCTCTACTTCCTGAGTGCTGGGATTGCAGGTGTGCCACCATGCCCAGCTTGCTCATTTGAATTTTCAATGAAGGACCAGAATTACTTTTATACAATCAAGAAAAATGTTTATATTAACATCAATATTTATTTTACATAAGTAATACACAATGTTGTATATTTACAAAGATGTACTGTGGCACATCAATGAAATTATTAATTTTGATTTTGAAGAAAAATTGTGAAGATTTCAACTTTCTTAAAAAGGTTATTTACAGGTTATTTCCCTGTACAAGGACTCTCTCTACTGGTGACACAGAGAATATACAGCATACTCACTCTAGTATTTTTGAACTGCCTATTTTCCAAACACTAGCGGGTAGTGTTTTCAGAATCAAACTCAACTTCCTTCTAGTAATTGTGTAATATATCTATGCTATCATTTGTAGATATATATTTTGTATATTTTTATATTTATTTGTATATATTAAAATGATATGTATATTTTTTGCAGTTCCAAAGATTGATTCCAGCCCTAATTTTTTTTCAGACAGGATTTTACTAAGTCGTTAAATTACCCAGGCTGCACTTGAACTTGTAATCCTCCTATCTCTGCGCCAGAGTGCTGGGATTGCAGGCATGTGCCACCACACCTGGCTGGATTATGTATTATGTATACATGTAGGACTGTATTAACACACGTACATAATCTAAGACTGTGATCTGACATTGTCTTGCATTAAAACTAAAAAATATTGAAAAAAGACGCCCTTTACTACTATAAATAAAAAAGTTGTATTTTTGAAAGTTAAATACAATTAGTCAATATAATAGATCTTTATGAGAACACCAAAAGACTTTTCTCTAAAGTTTCCCCAAATTCCACTATTTATGAGGCTTATGAATATGGTGGTGGTAGACAAGAAACTAAGAGGGTAAAATGATATTCCAGGAAGAAAAATGCACCAAATGTAAAGTTCATATCTCAGAATCACAGAATTCACTGGAGGGCTGCCAAGATAATGTGGCACATGGTTACAGTAAAGCAGATAGTACTAGGAAGTATACTGCATTGGGAAAATAAGTGAAGATGAATTTGGAAGAGTAAGACAGGGTCATTTGGGGAAGGACTAATAGGCTATACTAAGAGTTGAACTTTATATTATAGGCAACAGAAAAGCCACTAAAGAGTTTTAGATAAGAGACAGCTGTAATTAGATTTGTTTTAAATAACAATGTGTAGGACAAATTAGAAGGGTGAAAGTTTGGAGAAGTTAAAAACACAGGCCTAACCCTTAATAGTCCAACACGCTGGTAACTCAAAGAGGAAGTTTTCGTCTTTAAATACCATTTGCAAACACAAGAAGGACTAGACTTGATGAAGTTAAATAAGCATATCAATAAGGGTTTCTAGGCTTGACAAATGAGTGAAAAATGTCTTAAAGACTTTTTTTTTTTGGTCTTTTTGAGACAGGGTTTCACTATGCAGTTGAGGCTGATCTTGAATTCACTTTGTAGTCCAGGTTGGCCTTGAAGTCTCTCAGTGATCCTCCTGCCTTAGCCTCCCAGGTGCTGGGAGTGGGGGATTACAGGTGTGCACGACCACACTTGGAAAGGCTAGAGATTTGTAATCACTGTTATGTGTAAGACACTTTCTAATATCCAATTAGCAAACCTCCTAGATCCTGGAAATATGACACTGTAATTCAGAGAAGTGAGATGCAAGTAAAAGAAAAAATTGAGATTAATTTTTTTGTACTTATGAGTCTACTACATGAAACTCATATCCCTTACTAAAGTAACTGATGTCAACAGGTAGCAGAACATAAATTAGAATTGAACTGTGTATATCTCTCAGCAAAATAAACTTTCCAACTGAATGGTACCCATGTGAGCTATGGGACAGTATTATACTGTTAAGATATAACTTTTATAGTCTAATTAATAATTGAGAGTATTAAGACAGGCATGGTGGCACATGCCTGTCATCCCAGTATTTGAGAGGCTGAGGCAGGAAGATTGTTGCAAGTTCAAGACCAGCCTGGGCTACAAATTAAGCTCAACACCAGCCTGAACTGCATAGTGAAACCCTGTCTCAAAAAGTCAAAAAAAAAAAAAAAGAGTATTAATTTATCCATCTCATGCACTCATAAAATTTATTTGCAAGTATACAATTTGTTTCACATATACGCAGTGATTAAGACATTTAAAATACATATATACACACATAGATACATACATTTCACCAGAAGTGAAGTCAAAATTTTTTAGAGATTTATATAAGGCAGTACAATATATGGAAGTTTCCTAATGAAAGTCAGTAGTACTAATGATTATTAATAAGTTATTATTAGTGTAGCTTTGCATTTAGAGTCCCTCAAATACATATTCTTATCTCTACAACCTATCTAAGAGGTAGATGGAAGCTGGAATAATAACAGTAACAACTATAATAACACACCATAAATTCAAAGGAACTTATTTACTAGTCTTCACCAACCCCTTCCCAACTCCTATGTGTAAAATAAATGAGATCTTTGATTTCACTGAAAATTAATATTTAAAAGTGGAGTCTTCCTGATACTGGACTAGATCACTGCCTACTGAATTTTTTGAAATTCTCTGAAATACTGAAAATATAGGCCAAAGAAAGTGAATGCTATTTGGGTATAAAAAGCATCCAATCTGGTCTAGGTCTATAAATTGGGAGCCACAGATGGCTGAAAATAATCATAAAAAATTTAAATCCTGAGGAATAGTCCAATACATTTCTTAAACTGTTGTGAGTCAACCATTTGTTACATGAATCTTGTAAAACATTCAAACTGTTAATATTAATTTTGCCTTTATAGATTATGTTTCAAATTCCATCTGAATAGGACAATCATCACAGTTTTTCAGTTCTAAGATAATTTCCTGAATTTAGTATTTAAAAATTACATTATCTATTGAATTTAAAATGATTTATTTATTTAAAAGGGGAGCCCATAAGTTAAAAATCTTGTATCATTTGTTTCTAATAGCGATTACAGCCTCAACCTCAGGGGCATCACAGGAAATGTTTTGAAAGACACATTATGGTGGTATATAACGCCCATGTCTATTTTTTATAAGTATTTCTACTGATGAATTATTATTAATTTTATGAGTTTTAAACAATGTATGCTTAACAGGAAAATATCAATAAAATACTAAATTTTTAATATCTAATGGGTATTTAGAATAAATATCACATTTTCAACATCAATTGTTTGCTTACCAAATCTAAAAAATAACAGCAGAAATAAATTCCTATGTGAACTACAATGAAAATACAAATAAAACTCTACCAAAGGGCTGGGGATATAGCTCAGCGGCATAAGCACCTGCCTAGCAAACATAAGGTCATGAGTCTGATTCCCAGTAGCCCCCCCACCAAGAAAAACTACCACAAAAATAATCTTTACTTCAATTATGACACCTAATACAGTATTCTCACATGAACAGCATGTTCTACACTCAAGTATCGCGTACACTGATAGCACATATGTTTTGTTTTCCTGTCAACATCTTGCTGGTCTTTCTGTTTCTTTGGAGAGTCTTGTGATGTTTCATCTATTTGTTCACTGGTCTGCTCCAGAATTTTTCTGAAGAGTTCTCTGGGCAGATACATACTGTTCTTCCTGTGTTGTAATTGATTATTTATAAATTCCAGTCCCAATCCTCTAATAAAATTTCTCCATGATATTTGTGCTTGTTATTTTCTTTGTAAACTATGAAACTAATGATGCCTGACATGTTTAGGATCTAGTAAAACATAACCAATGCCAATACTGTGTTTCCAGTAACATCACAGTTGCTGCAGAACTCATCAACATCCACTCTACCTTTCGTTTTGTTCTAAAATGTGATAATTTCCAGTTTCATTTGTGAAGACTATCAATCTTTTTGTTTGTTTGAAGACAGGGTCTCACTATGTAGTCCAGGCTCATCTTGAACTCACAGGATCCTCCTGCCTCAGCCTCCTGAGTGCTGGGATTAGAGGTGTGCACCACTATGTCCAGTTTTACTATCAATCTTACCATCATAGTATAATATTAACGGTATCAATACCACCTTATTTTTCTTTGCCATATACCAGGCCAATGCTATGTGTTTCTGAAATCCAAAGACTGTACTATACATTTCGTTTTTGTGAACTTGCGACATATTTTCTGGAGTCTTCGCTTTGTTCTTGCCAATAGTTCCTGTGCTGGTCCACTGCTGTTCCTTCAGCAAATGTAACATCAATGGGTAACTAGTGAACAACTGTTGAATGTGACATCTGGGTTACTTTTTAGTGTTTTTTCATTTTGTTTTTTAATTTTTGGGTTACTTTTTTAAATAGGTGCGAAAAGTCTTTCACAAAGTCATATAGTTTATTACTATATGAAAAAAGATCTGGTGGCTGAGTTTCAGGATAAAATTTCTAAATTCAAGGAGTAAAATGTCTTCATATCTACCAGGGCATACATTTTTTCTACCATATTTGGATGGTTTATTTAGCATATATTGCCAAAAGCTTCAACAAGCACCAAATGATGCAAGTTGTTTGTAAGCTGTCATGTATTCAGATAGTAAACTGCTCAACAATTCAAAACCTTTCAAAAAATGAGCGAATAGCAGCCAAATTGTCAAATTTCTTTTCTTTTTTGGTGGGTCTTATTGTCAAAATGTAAGCAATTTTAAAGGAAACCAAATCTCTGCAGTGTCATTACTATTCTAAAAATCTCAACGCTGCATCTGTCACTTCTCCATAAATCCTTTAGACTCTGACAATCAAAATGATAAAGTCCTGCTATGAAGGCTTTTAATTCACATGAGGTGTCATGGTAAATATATTTTTGAGATTGTTACTGACGCATACAAAATATTTTACTTTTATTTCATTATTGGTGCATTAAACATCTTGTAGCATATCATCCATTAAAAACAATTTCAAATACTGACCTGTAGTATTGGCTTTCCATCCAATAGGTTTCACCCCGGCAAGACCCTAGTAACATTTTCAGAACTAGTTCTAATGTTGGATCGTTCAGGTATACATGACCGTTTTGCAGCATTTTGACTAATCAAGTATTTCTTTACATTACTGTTTTCTTCCTCATCTGAATCAAGGTCTTCATTCTGTGTTTCTTGTTATATGTTGCTAACTTCTTTGGCTTACATGATCAAAGTCACTATCAGTAGCAAAGTAACCCACTCCCTTTCAACCTCCTCCCAAAGTTATAAAACTCAATTTTCACGCAATATTGTACTAAATTGGGCTAATTCTACAAGAAAAATCAAAAGAAAATATTTAATAAAAAATTATAAATACACAAAAATGTAAACAGGGCATAATGTAGGTAAAAGTCATCTGTTCACACTTTGGTACACATGCATACACCTTGCTGTTTGTCATACCAAGTGGGTGAACCCAAAGATTGCTTCCTGTAGTCCCCCAGCACACCTACTGAAATACACAGCCAGCTATCATTATGCTAAAGTACATATTTTCAGTAGAAAAGCATGGTATGGGCATTTGCTACCCGGAGTAAGGAACCAAGTTATAAATAAATGGCTTCTTGCTACTCTTTTAGTATTTTCAAACAACTTGAAATAAGTTAGAGAAAAAAAAAAAAAGAATGAAAGAAACTGGAATATTGTACTTACTTGAACCTGGCAGGTGAAAGAGGTGTAGGAGGAAACATTCCCGGCTCAAAAGAATCAAAATAAGTCACTGTCCAAGAAAAGCTACAACACGAGAACCCAGCAGTTAGGGATATTATAAGTAGAGTCCAGAATCCTTAATGAGAAAAGAAAGGGGAAAAGTATTAACACTAAAACAATTTAAACTAGTGTCTTCATGTTCAGAAGATCATGTGTATTTCTGATCTTCTTAATTATATGTAACCAACATCACACTAAGAGATTTAAGCTTAGTACAAACTAACTTTGTACTTATAGAGGTGTAAACTATTAAAGCACAATTAGAAATCACATCACTGATTATTTTCATTAAATTGTAGTATGTGGAAAGGAGCAAATTCAATTTAAGAATATTTTCAGTTTTATAAAATGCAGCTACAAGAAAAATGGTTAAAACCTTTAAGGTATATTGACATTTTGCATTCCATGCATCACACCTTATAGTCTTTTACTACTTAGTACTAAATGATTCCTTTCATTCTACATCATAGGACATATGAATCAATTGCGGAGTACCTACTCTTCACACTTTCCTATGAAAATCATAAACTTAACTGGGGATTTAGCTCAGTGGCATAAGTGCCTGCCTAGCAAGCAAAAGATCATGAGTTCGATCCCTGGTGCCACAAAAAAAAAAAAAAATCATAAACTTAATCTGATTCCTTTTTTTGTAGATGGACTGATTCTAGGGCTTTCTGCACCCAAGCAAGTACTCTACACTGAACTACATACCAAGTCTTTTCTATTTTGACACAGGGTAAAACCTAGTTGCCCAGACTGGCCTGGAAGTCTGGATTCTACTGAGTAACGGGGGTTATAGGTGTGCACCACTAAAACCAGCTCCTAATCTTCTGGTTCTTTAGTTTTGCTCTGCATTCCCAATTTACTAGTGAGTTGGGATCCCAGATCCTACCCATAGTAATTTTGAAACTGTGTATTTTTCCTGTAGAAATCAAGTCAAAAGCATGGTGTTATAGGGAACTCAAGGGAAGGGTTGAGAAGTGGAAGAACAGAAGGCATAAATGAGGTAATGATACAAAAATAAATTAATTTGAAGATTTTTCCAATACTACTCATAGTACGTTAAGGATATTAAAAGGACAATAATCTGCACAATGATTTTTTTCTACTCCCATCCCTTCAGAGATATTTGGCTCGGTGTGGTTGCCCCAGAAGAGTAATCTGGCAAAGCAGAAAGGAGAAACAGTCTAAGTGTCTCTCTGGCTTCTATGTTGCAAGATAATTAGGAAAACAAGTATAAGAGGGTAAAAACAAAGTGTCTTGAAGAGACATTTGAATAGAAGAGCTAAAATAGTTGATTGGGTTATAGATTAAATGTTCGTGTAGAACAGAGAAAAAAGTGAGAGACTTGTTTAAAGGTGTAAGAGATGTTCTTTGTTTAAAGAAACATTGTGTGTGCCTATACTTAGATGAATTTATCAAAGGGGGTGCTGTTGCTGAGGCTTCCTGGCAAAGCCATCTAGAAGAGGAGGCCACATTACACAGGCAACGTGAATGTGTTTAATACCTTGGCAGATGGGTCCAGGCACCAGTGTGCAGATACTCAGGGCACAAAAACAGAAGATGGTCCTGTGGCTGGAAGAGCTACAACTAAAAGGCCATCCTGACTAGGATGAAAGATGTTTCAATATTAATTCACTTTAGCAAAGGCCTGGGAAGACTAGAATGCACCTCCATCCCAGAATTCATGCACAATAATCAGCCTGTAGAACCTTAGACCAATCTAGGATTGGATAGATAAGAGTATTCTAGTAAAAGCTGAGCTATAACCTTCTTGCTACCCAGTGAGATCAGAACAGAAATTATAAGATTTAGTGTACACTTACAGTTTATGTGTGGCCATGCCGCCAAATAGTTGTTACCTGCTATTTAGATGCAAACCTCTTGAGAGGGAATAAGCAACAAGACTACTCTAAAATAATATGTAAGGTCACCAAAACAAAGATGGCAGTAAACCCATGAAAAATGGAGTATTTGTGTTTGGGAACTAAATGATAAGCTTTCAAGATATCTTAAAAAAAGCTACCAAAGACACAAAATAACATTTAAAAATAAGCAAATATGAGGCTATCAAACCTTTTCAAGCCTTTCATTCAGGGATTTTAAAAGGGTACCACCTGCCAAGTTTTGAAAGACAAAGAGTACTGTATTCTTGAATTTTTCAGAAATGACTATTACCATTGTACAGTCTCAGTAATGCTTCACATTGGACATTTTAATTATTTTGTATTTTTAAACTAACCAAAAACTGCATCATTGATAATCATGCCACAATAATAGGCCTAAAAAGAGTGCACTGTAACACTGTGGTCTAGTACTGCTTGTATTTCTGGAAACTACTCCACTCCTATACGAATAAGCAGAAAAACCTGAGGTTAACAGGCAACAGAAATTTGTTACAAGTTATTATCTCTAGAATTCCCAAGATCAAAATTTTTTAACTGATGGTTTATATACCCATTTTTATTAAGACTTTACTAAAAGTTTCTGAAAGCATATAAAAATGAAGTTAGTCATTCAGTTTAAAATGTTATTCCTAATAATAATCAGTTAAGAGTTTGTTGTGCATCTTTCCAAAAACACAGAGCTCTACGTAATGTAGGTAATGTGTAGCTAGTGATATATATTCTTAGTGTATTTTCCACAAGTGGGATTCTTGCCAGAAAAACTGTTCTGTACTTTGCTTTTCCACTTAATATTACATAATGGAACCCTTATCAGTTGTGTATTATTATTCATGTTCACATTTTAAAAATGTGCTGGTAACTTTCTTGTACTTAAGCATAAAAAACTTTAAGACATTATATTTGGGGCTAGGAATTTTTATACAAAGTATCATAGTCAGTGCCACATGGAAATCATGTTGGAATGGTTTCTGTGTCTTAAACAGCTTCTGTGCTGGACAGGGTAATATATGCCTATACTTCCAGCTTCTCAGGAGGATGAAGCACGATTCCTTGAGCCCACAAGTTTGAAATCAGCATGAGCACCATGGCCAGACGTTGTCTCAAAAAATAAGCTTCTGAACCGGATGTCTTTGGTGCCTGTCATTTCTTAACATCTTTTCCTTGGGAAGGACCAGATTCGTAGCCTCTTGCAGTATTCAAGGGCTATTCTCATTTAGACTATATTATGATTGTGATGCCTCCAGGATGCTGTACATTTATAGAGAAATGACTGACACTGAGTTCAAAGATGATGCTAGGGGCTGGGGATGTGGCTCAGTAGTAGAGCTCTTGCCTTGCAGGCACAACGCCCTGGGTTCAATCCCCAGCATCATACACACATACACACACACACACACACAATATATATCCCAAAGATGATGCTAAATCATCTGAAGAGTTTATTAGCTCTTCTTCAAAGCAATGAGACTCTTACTATCATGACTACTTGATGTAGAACATTAGAAACATGGTAATAATTACCAAGAGAAAGCATGTGTTAGAGGTGACCCATTCTTGCAAAGTTCAGAAAAACTCAGTTTCTTCTTACAGTGAGGAATAATCAAAACACTGAATTTGATTTTTTGTTTGTTCTGTGGTGCTGAGGAATGAACCCAGAGCCTTGACTCTAAGCTATATCCCTAAATCCTTCACCAAGTTGCCCAGGGTAGGCTCTAACTTGCAGATCTCTTGCCTCAGCCTCAGAGTGCTGGGATTACAGGCAAGCCCTACCATTCCCGCCCTGATCTATTGATGTGGCCCAGGCTGGCCTCCTGCCTCAGCCTTCTTTTAAGAGTCAGCACTGAAAACAAGTATATAAAGCACTTTGCATCTAAG
>RJWT010031404.1:0-14397 GCA_004365215.1 Cuniculus paca | reverse complement strand
AGCGTGCAGCCTCAGGAGGGATGCACATAGAATGGTGAGGGAGAAGGGACATCTGCCTAGCCAGCCGGATCAGCCAAATCAACCTTGGCGATCAATGGGGTGACAGACATCGCAGCCAAATCGTCCTCACATCCTAGAATGTTTTGAAGTTCATCATTGCTTTGCTAAAATTACACTGTACGGCAAAATCACTTTATGTTTAGAATTTTTTTACTTTTGTTGAGATAGGGTGTCTTCTTGTAGTTTAGGTTGGCTTTGAACTCCTGCCTCAGCCTCCCACGAGCTGGAATTAAAGGTGTGTGCCTGCATATCTGACTTAGAAATTTCTTACTAAGTCCTTCGGGTGCTTACTAAAACCTTTTGTTTCTGTGTACTCGATAATAAAGTTTATGGCAATCTTTGAACATCTCTTTTTTGCAGCCAGTCTATTCCTAGGTAGCTTAAGTGGCCTCAAGCTATAGTTACTTTTTTTAAAAAAGGAAGTTTATTGTCCCTGAGAACTTAATGCCATTTGTTTAATGTGGCATTCTTCAACTAGGTAGTTTTAAGTCTTGAAAGAGCTATATGTTTCCTGCCACCCACCTCCTTTCGAGTCCCTTCTGTCAGCCTGTGAAGAGTGGGGTTTTTTGTTTTGTTTTTGCCATTCTCCTACTTAAAATCTTTTGGGTCCTGATGAAATCTGAACTATTAAGGCTGGCATACAGGAGACCTGACAATCTGGCCTCACATTGCCTTCCTGGACTTCTCTTCCACTTAGCCTGGTGCATCCTACTTTGCAACACTAACCTCACTGTTTCCCTGAGTCAGCAAGCCTTTTGCAACAGGCCTTTGCTTAAGGTCTTTGGCCTGATTCCCAGGCTTCCTTAGTAAACAGCTGAAATGTCACCTTAATCAAAGTGTTTTTCTAATCCTCTATGCAGACAGTTGCCATGTCTATGTTCCCAGACACAGCTTTACCATCTCAGACTATGTATGTTTTCTGCTTATTTGTTTCAGGAGTGCAGGGGGCCAGTGTCTGATTCCAAGTGCCTCATCCAAGGTGCCTAGCACAGGGAACCAGTTCATGGGGGTGGATGAGCACAGGGACTGTCTTGATTTTTGTAGCCTTAGTAATCTGCACCTTTCCTGATGTGTGGCAGGAGCTCCAAAATGTCTCTTTCAAGGAATTTCTAATCTAAAAGAGAGGTAAGACCTCCATGTAGTAATGACAGTGTACACTTAACAGAATGTAGGCTGTAAGTAGGAATTAACTTGCCAGTTAGTAATTAGCATAAGTGAAGTGAATGGGTATAATTTTACTTAAGATTAAGACAGTATAGAAAACTGACTCAGGTACACTATTAGCAACCACTCCCTCTAGGCTGGCAGCTAGCAAAATACCAGCCTGTCATTTCTAGTGTCCCCTTAGATATTTGTAATTATTGTCTTCTGACTAAATTTGCAAGTGACAAGTGATTTCTTTATTACTAACCAGAATCCAAATTCCTAAATCTGTAGACCTTACAAGCATTCAATTTAAAAAAGTCTGCCAGAGTGAACAATAAAGGAAAACAAAACCCTCTGAAATAATGTACAGGATAATTCTCCATTTTTCTGCCTGCTGAATTTTAGACCTGACTTATCTAATAGCTCATTATTTGTTAAAAATTACCAAAAAAAAAAACAAAGTGCATTTTGAAAAACTAGCAGTCTAAAGGTAACGATCCAGTATTTAATTTTTTATGAACACATTACCCAGCTCTACCTCTTTTGGAACAGGAAACCCTATCACATGTCATTTTGTTCCTGGGCTTAAAGAAATGTGTTATTTCCTAGATTTATTCAGGTTGTGAAATCATTTAAATTGTAGACACATTAACAAAAGGTCTGCTAAGGCTAACTGGTTCCAAACAGCAGGAGAGAGGTGATGAGAATAAACTTAGATCAGGTGAGGTGATTATATATGGATAGCTGTAGGATCTTTTCCCTCTTGCAGAATGACAGGTAACCAACCCAAAATCAGATTTCTCACTGCTGGCAATAAAATTGCTGGGTTGGAAGGATGTGAAGCTAGGAGTCCAGATAGAGAAGTTCAGGTACAAATTCTTTCAAATCATTATTGAAACGATCTTTGACCTGAACTTGAACTTTGGCTTATGATAATGTATGAATGGATGTAGTTTCCATGGACACTTGTTATAATGACCTGTGCTTGATTTGGATTTCATAGAACTTCAGTTCTGCCCTTAGAGTTCATTTTTCAGTAAGTGGCATATGTGATTACCTTCAGTGATTCTGAAGACCATAAAAGAAAAATACTTACATTATGTGGCAGGGTTCATTTCTATCTTTTAGACAGTGCCCATTTTCCCATTTTTTCTTGGTAGGAAATGAAGTTTTTATATATTTCGATCCAGCATGCGTACTTTTAACTCCACACCAAGGCGCATCTGGAGTTAAGCACAAAAAAAAAAAAAAGGGTTGAGAGGTCTATGTTTTAAAATTTTTATGAAGATTAGCAAACTAATATGTAATCTGTGAATTATAACCCATAATTTAGCTTCCCAAAATTCTGCTAATGCAGTGGAACACTTCTAAGAAAAGCAGAAGATAAAATCCTCATTTGCATCTCAAATGCTTTATAAGACAGCTTTTTCTGCTAACATTGTTGGTAGATGGCATGCTTTTAAAAAAAGACTTAAACCTAAAAAATACAATTGGAACATGATATTTAACATAAATTTCTGTATTATCTCTACTGAATATGAAACAGTGGTTTTGAATATGTATGTATCTCTAATCATAACAGCTTACACATTTGATAAACATTGTTCTTATCTTATTTCAATTTCATACTTGCCCTAGGAAATAAAGTTGATGTCTCCAGAGTACTTCAGTCTGGGCTTTACTAAAGGTCATTATATAAAAACGTCCTTAGTTAACAGGATTTAAAGATAAAAGTTTCCACTTTTAACCTTGTTTTAAAAATCAAAAGGGAACAGATTCTAACATTCTTGTTCAAAAACAGTTTGATTTTTGCAATTTAAACTGCAAACATGTGCTATAGAATTAAACCATTATAAAGAAGACATCGGGTAAAAAAAAATTATGAGATCTTGAAACCCTGAAGTATAACACTTGGTCAAAACTCCTTAAGACCTTAGTTATTACAGATTCTGTTTTAAGTTTCTAGACTTAGACAAACTTCTAAAATTGAAAATAAAAATCTCTTGCATAAATACTTCACCAATAATAACCCAAAAAAGTCTTTTGGAAAGTATAATTGTTGAATTGGAACATACAATTGTTGAACATCCTATTTTAAAATACTTATTTAATAATAAACCTGATGTCAGTTTCCTTTCGGGGAAGGCAGTATTGGTTTAATATGAAACTAAAGTTCTGAACACTTAAACTTACCAGTCTCAATCATTAATTTTTCACTAGGTATTGACTTCAAAACTTCCAAATTAGCTTCGGTTTTCAGTGAGCTTTAAAAAAAAGTGTAATTTATTTTTAAAAGTAGCATTTAGTGAGTAACCTTTTTATACCATATTTGTTTAAAACAAATTAGAAAAAAAAACCGCCATAACAAGTTTTGTCAGTGTACTTTTTAAAAAGCACTTACACATTCTTAACCTTCACAGATTCCAGACTAATTCCAACCAGTTCTGCCGTTAGAGGATGTAATTTTTCATGCTTATCAGTTGACACTCCAATTGCTTTCTGTATCAGTTTAAGTAAAATTTAACTTTTAAAAAAACTTATGTGCATAACACAGGCTGTTAACTTTCATTTCCTTAATTTTCATTTTCAGCCTCTGAGACAGGATTCCTGCATCCAGTTCCTTGCTGTTCTCTAATAAAATTTATCTGTACCTTGCCATGGTTTCTTAGTAGAATAGATGAACTCTGCTCCTTGAATCTAGCCTTTGCCTTCAAACTTGCTTTGGGTTAATGGGATGGGATGACATGGTCATAGGCCAGGTACTTTTCTGTTGTTTGGATGCCACACTGGGTAGTTGCTACCTCTTCAGGCTGAGTCCCCAGAATGAAAATATGACCTGTAGTAGAGAGCTCAGCCTTTTATCTTCCAAACCCAGCTGACCCAAGCCCCATAAGTATGAACATAAATGCTTATGTAAGGTTAGGAATGCTGACTACATAATGTGATATCTACTAACACTGTCTCTCTCTCTCTCTCTCTCTCTCTCTATATATATATATATATATATATATAATCTGTGATTATAAACAGTTAAAAATATTTTTTGGAGCAGTTTTAAAAAGGTTCACAGCCAAGTAAGCAGATGGTAGAGATTTCACATACACTTCATGCCCACATAGGCACAACCTGTCACTCAAAATGTCATACAGTAGTGGCACATTTATTAGAATTGATGAGCCTACATTATCATGACCCAAAGCCCATAATGCATTAGGGTTCCTTGGTGAAGTATTCTTTGGGTTTGGACAAATGACATATTCACTATTACAGTACTGTGCAGAGCAGTTTCAGTGTCAACCCCCTTGTACTTTGCCTGTTCATCTCTCCCTCCCTCCCTACCTCTAGCAACTACTAATCTTACTGTCTCTTGAAAACCACCTCATGCAAAATATCAAGGAAAAAAAACGGCTTTTTGATCAAACTAGTAGACATTTGTTACCCTGAATCATAATAGGTGAGGCAGAAAGCTGATAGAGAAGTGACAAATGTCATGTGTTAAGTGAATTAAATGCTGTATGCCTGCAAAGAGACCAAAAACAAGCAAACCAATGCACCCAAGAAATTTCTAACAACTAGGTATCTAGAAGAAATCTGCAGGGAGGGAAGGAGAGGTAGAGAGAGACTGAGAGAATAAAGCTAAATCTGAGAGACTTGGTGGAAAATAACCAGCACGTATTGCAGTAGGGGTGAAACGTGGTGCAGCAAATGGAGACTGACAGCTGTCTGAACAGTGAGTCTTTTTTCTGACCCTACTGTGCTCCACCACACTGTCAGCTCAGTTATAAATCCCCACTTCACTCTTCCACTAGGACCAAAGGATCCCTTTCTGAAGAAACTGGATCTCTAAAAGATCTGTACAAAATTATATGTGGGAATTCCCAGTGGAAAAGTCAATTGACCATCTGAGTCTGCTAATTGAAGGACTCTCTCACCAGCTTCCAAACAGTTGTTATTTTTTAAGTAGTGAAAGATTGTTTGACATTTAAAGAAAGCCCCATCATGACAGAAACCAAAAGAGGAAAGACAGCGATAAAGCAAATACTATAATTCCTGTCTTTCGAGAGATGAGAAGATAACTGCATCAAGATGATACTAAAAAATATGCTTTCAGAGATTCAAAACGAATGCCAAAGTATACTTAATTTTAAAAAGGTTGATAAATAAGGCACTTTTTTGGAAGGAGAATATAAAAGATGTAAATTGTAGAATAAAAAGAGTAAGTTGTCAATCTGAGATGTTAAAAAAAATCAAGAAAATTCTCCAGGACTGACAAAGATGAGCCTCGAGCTGGAAGGGGCCAGCAAGAAAGCAATCATGATGAAGATAAACTGTGAAAACACATCTGTGAAGCTGCATAATACCAAACATAACTACAGTCTTCCAAAGGAAAAGAAAGCAGGTCACAGAGTGAGCACTGGGAATCAGAACAGCAAACGACACTGGAACTGACTTGATGGGACTATCAGTTCTCAGTGAAAACAACTTCTCCTACAGAATTTTATCCCCAGAAGAACTATCAACCAAAAGTGGATGCTCGCTCCCTTTCATTAACTATCCAAGCAAACTTTTAGGTGGAAAAATAAATTTTAAAATTTTCAAACAAAAAATCTTGAAAAATTTTACTTCCTATGAAAAATTTTTCCCATCAGGACAAACACAGAGACCATGGAATTTAAAAACAGGAGTTCTCAGAGACGAGACCTTAGTCCACATGGAAACAGACAGAAGGGTCTAGAATTAATGAAACTATCTAGACAGGTTTCCTCATGGGGAAAACAGGTAAAAGCATTTTACACAGCAGGGCAAACTAAGTGAGCTTTAACTTTGGAAGAAAGCCAAGTAAATTTTAACTTTGGAAGAAAGCCAAGTAAATAAAAGTATATGAGGAGTAGGCCATGATGGTGTCCACCTGTAATGCCAGTCACTTGGAGGCCAAAGCAGGAAGACTGCAAGTTCCAGGCCAGCCTGGGGAATTCAGCAGTTTTTTGTCTCAAAAGGGGAGTAGATCAGGGAGAATGCAGTCAGGGTAGAGCGTCCCTGGGTATAATTCCTGGTCTTTCTCTTTTACATACACACACACGCGTGCATGTATGCAAACAGAGTGCTGGGGGAGAGGGAGGAAGTGCAGTGTTTTAGCTTTCCTGTTACTGGGGCACAACTG
Source organism: Cuniculus paca (assembly GCA_004365215.1). Lineage (NCBI taxonomy): Eukaryota > Metazoa > Chordata > Mammalia > Rodentia > Cuniculidae > Cuniculus > Cuniculus paca. The sequence goes on along the minus strand of RJWT010031404.1, from coordinate 8,030 downwards.
ACACCCACAACTTAAAGGAGGAGAGATTTAATTGGACTCAGTTTTTAGAGGATTCAGTACATGGCTGCCCGAATCCAAGGCAGAAACATCATGGCAGAAGGGTGTGGTAGAACAAAGCTGCTCAATTCACAGCAGCAAGGAAGCAGGAGAGCAGCACCAGTGAGGAAGGGGCCGGATACACACCCTCGAAGGCAGGCCCCTGCGGCCCACACTGACACCCCAGAAATGTGCTTCACCAACCCCCAACCCCTCGACAGATCTCAGAGCCAATCAAGCTGACGCTCCACCCTAATCACCACAGAGAATTACTCCAAAACAGAAGTACAAGAAAAGAAACGTAATCATGGCGTATCACACGGGCCAGCAGTCAACAATATCTTATAGACATAATAAAAAGACTACATATGCATAAAGTCACAAAACTTGAAATAACTACACTGGAAGGAATATGGAGCTGGGAGTTACCATGGGATATAAGAACTAAAATTTCAGATAGACACACGCTTACTACACAGAAACTCGGTGACAAACAGCGAAGCAGCTGCCTCTGGAAAAGCTGCTCCGGGCCTGGGATCTACTGGGGGCTGCGGTAGTGTAAGTCATCAGTACTTCCTGATTTTTTAATCTCTACACATGTACTCCTTTAAATGTTAACTTACAAACTAATTTAACCATTAATTTAAATATGCTAGAAGTATCTAAGACATTTAAACTCCCTAGAAAATAATTTCATGATTCTAGTTCCCCAAGCGTTTAGCCAAAACTAAGTAGTAATCAGAAAAGTGATCGTTTTAAGGAAAAGTACACTGAAGAGGGAAAGCAGCATCCACTCCGAGGTGGACTTCTGGAAGGTGGCTGGATCATGGGGCCCTTGCTCTTTGTGGACCTGTCCACTGGGGAGCACAGCAGATGAGTATGCTGTTGAAGGTGGGGCCTGGTCGGAAGAGGCGTGACCTGGAAGGCGTATCATCCCCTCACCCCTTCCCACGTTCTCTCTGGTTCCTGACTGCTAGGACATGAGCAGTGAGCAGCTTTCCTCTGCAATGATGTCTCTGCTGACTATGAACTGAAACCTCTCAAAATCCTTGAGCGCCTAAGTAAGCCTCTTTTCTTTTAAGTTGTAGGTGTCAGATATTTTGTCTCAGTAACATGGAAGGTGACTAAGAAAGCAAGTCTTATACTACTCTGACATCCTGTGAAAGAACCCTGGTGGAAGCTCTCATGTATCTGACAAAAAACAAGCCCATGGCCCTAGGCATGCTAGTGACTGCACCAAGTGAGTTTTTTTTGTGTGTGTGTGTGGCACCAGGAATTGAACTCACAAGCTTGCACTTGCCAGGCAGGCGCTTGGGCCACTGAGCTAAATCCCCAGCCCTTGTCTTTTTGAGACAGGGTCTCACTATGCCGTTCAGGCTGGCCTTGAGCTCACTTTGTAGCCCAGGCTGGTCTCGAACTTGTAACAATATTCCTGTCTCAGCTTCCCGAATGCTGGAATTACAGGCATGTGCCACCAGGCCCGACCTAAGTGAGGTTTTTGTGCAGTGTTACAGTGCAGTCACCAAGCCAGAGGACACATTCTCACACTGGGAGTAACTTTACACCTGTTTCTTCTTTCAGCCTCAGTTTTTTGGCCTACAGAGATATATAAATGATTGCCACAAGAATACGTTCTGCGATGGTCATGCACCACATGTGTGTACGACTAAAGATAGTGCTGTGAACCTGTGTTTCAAAGGCATAAAATGACTCGAGAATCAGTTGGGTGCTGGAGAACATGAGCTGTAGATTTCAACATAAACTGTTTCTATTATCAGAATAGAAGGTAGGGGCCTACAATTATCAAGCTTTAACTTGTAACGATAAGTACCCTTTAATTTCCTACATAAATAATTACTGAGTTTCTCAAGCAAAGATCAATACAAAATACATACGCTTTAATAAAAATAAACCTTTGTCAGCAGTTCACTGTAAAATAATTTAAGAAACATGTTTAATATAAATGTTAACAAAAACAAAAATAACCTAACAACGTACCAACCATTAAACCCTATATAAAGATCCAAGTCAGTCAAAGCAGCTGCTGCTTCCTTGGTACCATCAAATGAGTGTACCTAGGGGACACAGGTGTCATTTTATTATTATAATAATTACTCTTTCTTTAAAATTCTAAGTAACACAGATAAGACTTTCTAAGACAAAACATAAAAAATCTTCCAAAAATCCCAGGTCACAGTATTTCTGGCTAATGGAAGAGACAAAAAACGCACAGTGTCAGAATGTATACAGATACATTCACGGGATTTTCTTGTGAAGAGAATTCTGTACTCATTCTTGTTGGATGTGGTGGCACATGCCTCTGATTCCAGCACTCAGGAGGCTGAGGCAGGAGGACTGCTGTGAGTTCAAAGCCAGCCTGGGCTACACAGAGAATTCAAGGCAAATCTGAACTGTGTAGAGAGACCCTATCTCAAACCCGCCCCCGCCCCCGCAAATTATTCTATACTCATTCTTGTGTTCTGAGCAAAAATATATTAGAACAGTTTATGTTTGTCATACATCTGGTCCATAAATTCAATAGTAAACACACATGTTCCTCAAATAAAACTTCAATAACTTTATTGCTGACATCTGAATTTCTTTAAAGGTCAACTTTAATAACCAAGACATTTTTGAGTATCATATATTGAACTATTTTATACTTACCACTCCACCTACACACCGATCTCTGTTTCTTTTCATTATGTCTGTGAATTAACAGAAAAACCTTTAGCAAGTAGCTGGATTTCTGTAAAATTCTTAAAATTCTAAATGAGAATTTTATTTTAAACTCACCCAAAAATTCATCATGTGAGTTTCGACAATGAAGAAACATTGGTAATTTTGTTTGTTCTGACAGTTCAAATTGTTTTTCAAAATATCTGCATTTGTTAAGAAATTTCCTCAGTAAACTTTTTATTTTAGCATGAGAAAGATAATTATTCAAAAGACATTTTTTGGGCGGCACTGGGGTTTGAACCCAGGGCCTGGTGCTTGCTAGCCACATGTTCCACAAAAGAGCGAAATCCCAGACATAAATGATTTTTTTAAATTAAAGGAATCTTATTCTATAGAAATATCAGCACCAAAACTGTGAATTCAGACATTAAAATACATCAGGCATAGCAGAGGGTTTTGAACACACAACTTAAGGAAAGGATACTTCATTTTCTAGGATTACTGTACAAATTTTTCTTTCTTGTGACACTTGGGATTGAACGCAGGGTCAGTCAAGTGCTCTACTACTGAGCTACATCCCCAGCCGAGCTGCCCCCCATCCCACTCCGCCTTGTCCCAGCCCTATTCATTTTGAGACGGAGTCTTACCAAGGTGCCCAACCTGGTCTCAAACTTGTGATCCTTAAGGCTCAGCCTCCTGAGTAGCTGAGGTTACAGACACGTGCCACTGTGCCCAGCTTGCAATCAGTTTTTCATGTGCTATTATAAAAGTTACTGCCACTTCACAAAAAGAACAAGGATCAAAACTAAATCCAAGTAGTTGGTAAGTAAGTACAGTAAGTCTCTGACTTACGAACATTTGAGCTGTGAACTGTCACAGATACATTTCATAGATGCGAACAAATCGTGGCAGCAGCTCCCATGTCTGCTGGACACTGTCGCAGTTGTGCTGCTGCATGCTTCCTGTGCAATGCCACAGTCTACAGCAGTCCTGTGCTCAGTCGGAGCCCAGGTTGTCGGAAGCAAGAGGAAAAGCAGTGGAGATGTGGAGGGACTGCTAGGAAGCGCAAAGCAGTAACCATGGAGATGAAAGTGAAAATAACAGAGACTGCACGAGATGAAAGGACGATGGACGACGTCACTCCTCCGTCTCCAACCCACCCTCCTTCCTCCAGTCAGTAACTCTCCTGTGTTCACTCCATGCATCCCCTGGATGCCAGCTGCTGCACCATCCTGTATCACCGTTTTAAGATAACTGTAAAACTAGTTTACTTAACAAATGAATCTGACTTATGAATATTCTCCCAGAACTGAACAAGTTCCCAAGTCAGGGACTTAACTGTAGCACAAGAACTGAGTCAAGCTATTTTTTAAAAGATGAAAATAGCACAATAAACAGCACTCCTGATTTCACCATACTTTGTAAGGTTTTTCCAGGTACCACATACCATATCTCATTCGCTCCTCAAGAGGACCCTAAATCCTAGGTGAGGACAAGAACTGGTTCAGAGAGCTGCAGTACTCCATCCAGGATCACACACGGCAGGCAAGCTTGGAACCAGAACTTTAGTGCTCTAATCCCAAGTTCTACCCAAACAAGCCCCAACTGTTACATTTCAAAGCCACTTCCTCCTGCTCCCAGAGCACAGGCACAATATCCAGAGGTGAGACTAGAAGCAGTGTCCTGCTAGGCTTCTCCTTCTAACGCTGTGCTAATCCATATTCCCACTAAGGGTCTTGTCTGTCAAAGTGAAACCAGTGCAACAGGTGACCTGTTATTTTCTTAAGTGGGTTTATCTCTTCTAGGTCTTTTAATTTGGGGAAACAATTTCTCTACTTAAATCTTTTTTTTTAAACTATATTTTCTTATATCCTGTCTTTTGGTGTGAAGAACTGTTTCCCTGGAATACCCCTTCACATTTCTGAAAATGCTAAATTTTAAAATCTGAAATAGAAATATACTAGAAACATAATTAGTAAAGAAATAGTCTTCCTGCCGGGCATGCTGGTGTATGCCTACAATCCCAGTACTTGGGAGGCTGAGGCAGCAGGACTGCATGGGTTCAAGGTCAGCCTGGACTACATAGTGAGACCCTGTCCCCACAAAACAAAACAAAACAAAACAACAAATAACCTCCTAAAATTGGTACTTTGTATCTGAAATACCCATTGGGTATGACGGTTTTGTTTGGTGTTTTTGGACAGGGTCTCGCTATGTATTTCAAACTAGCCTTGAACTCACTATGTAGTACAGGCTGGCCTTGAACTGTTGACAATCCTCCTGCCTTAGCTTCCCAAGTGCCAGGATTACAGGTGTGCGCCATCATGCCCTGTTTGTCTGGCTGGTTAAATCACCTTTTTAGATTCTTTTGGACTAGAATAACAAAGTGTTGACATTTTGCAGTGCAGGCAATATTAATTGGGAGACAAAAAGATTTCAAGAATAACCACTTAGCCACTAGTTCCCTAGCTGCTGAAGTAATGGATGTGAACAGCTCAGCATCTCTCAACAGGGCGCCTGCCAGGGTACGTGGCTCCGGGCTACACCACGGACAGCGCCTCCACGTGTGCTTATCACTCTGAACCGCTAGACCGAGCCGCAGGTTCACAGAATCTGATGTCAATCTGCAAACCAGCATTCTATTGCAGGGTAAACAAAAGAGCAATTTATGGAAAAAACAAGGCCAAGCAATGTGCCCACAGAATTTTAAGTAATTTGAGATAGGAGAGGCTCTGAGTTCAAGGTAGCCAGGTATCATTAGGAAGCCATGTAGTGAAAAACTCCTATAGATACAAACTGAGGACATCATCACTGTAACAGCAAATGACTTCTGTCTTTAACAAGAAATGACATAAGTTATAGGGCAGAACTGATGTCTACTCAAAGGCATCACTGCCTGTTGTACTTATCTATGGCTTTTTTTTTCAGTTCATAAACGAGTACCTTTCTTTACTTGAGTTGGATTTACTCATTTTGGTTTCGGGTTGTATCGCTGCTTCCTACAGTTTAGGGGCAACAGTATCCAAGAACAAAGCTTTGAATAGGCAAGATTCAGCATAACAGCCATTATTAAATAGGACTGAAGACCCGCAAAGCCCACTAACTCACTCTGACCCACCTCACCACAGGCAGTGATACCGCTGTAAGCTCGCTGATGACAAGCATGGCCTCAATCTCTCACTTTGAAGGTCTCCTGATTTTGTCTTTTTTTTTTTTTAAGATTTACCTGGTATTAAGATTTGAAAGACCCAGGAAAATGCTGAGAGCAAACTCCTCCAAACCAAAAGAACTGAGCTCTAACTTGAAGCAGGAAAGAGTGTAACACAGAGCAGAGGAACTGAAAATATAGGTTATGACTCCAAGGATAAACTTTCTATAACCAAGTGACAACCTTCCATTGCTTCCATTCTTTGCTTCTCTTTTTTATTCTTTAAAAAATACTTCTCAAAAACCCCAAACAAAAATTACAGCTGGCATTTTCCTTTAGAATGGTAATATTTCTACCAAGAACAATATAACAACAGCTGTAATTTATTGACTACTTACTCCATGCCAGGCAAGCCACTGTGGGCTTCTCATATCGCATGATAAAAACACAGATAGCATTACCCTCATTTTAAGGAGGAAACTGAAACAATCAAGGGGTATATGGTCTCAAATGGCAATTATAAATCATTCCTGAAGTCCTGCTGATTCCAAATATCATACTTTTTTTGTTTCTGGTAAGGAGGATTAAACCCAGGGATGTTCTACCACTGAACTACATCCCCAGCTCTTTATTTTCTGAGACAAGGTCTCATTAAGTTGCGTGGTGATCCACTAGCTTATGATTCTCAAGTGCTGTGATTACAGGCACTACCACACTTGACCTCATTTTTCTTTGCAGCACACTGAGGAAAAACTGAGTAATCATTCACTGAATCAACTGAAGTCAAACTCTCTATTACACATTAACACTTAGACAAGTGACATTCTGTGGTGAGTTACAGCAGAAACTATATCCTTCATATATGTATATAAAGTTCCCATCTTATTCTGATGATGGAAGATCTTTAAAACAATAAAATGATCAATACTACCAATGCTTTCATTTAACCCCCAAATTGAGTTTAAAGGATTAGGGTGCATTTTAGAATCAGTTTTAACTTATTCTAGAAGAAAATTCCTATGGGCAAGAAATCTTGGGGGACTCTGCAACTGCCTTGCTTGTGCTAACACAGTCAATGATTCATAATGTTCATCCTACCCAAAAGCAGACATGGAAGTAGAGGAATAACCTAAGAAACTGTCAAAGACAAATGCTTCTATTTCAGTGTGAATATGTGAACTTTTAAGGGTAAGTGAGCTGATGACATGTAGTAACACTGCTGGTAGCCACAAGGAAATCACAGGGGTCCCTGAAAAACACAGGTATACCACATTTGCATAAAGAAAAGACCTGAAAGAAAAATAAGACCACAGAACATTATTCTAACTCAACTCGGTTGTAGATCTTCACATTCCAGCAATTCTAGAGCTTCAATGCTAGGTTATTTCCAGCTCCACTAATAAACCTGTGCCTTACACCACAGCGATTTTTCAATAAGGGGGCATAGACCAAGATCTTATTTAAGGTAAAACAGTGGGATGGGGGTTGGGGTACACTTCTGACCATCAGGTCACTGGCTTCGTTAAAATCACATGACAAAAAATTATTAAATAATACAATAAGGCTAGATGTTATCTTAAGAGAGACTCTGACTCAACTCCTTGTATATAAGAAATTACTAAGGTAGAGGGCTTGGGATGTAGCTCAGTGGTAGGGCACTTCCTTGGCATGCAAGAGTCCTTAGGTTTGATTCCCAGCACCTTAAAGAGGGATTGGGGGCACAGGGAGAGAGGAGAGGAACTAAAGTGGAGAGACAGATGGCTGTTTATTCATTGAGGCCTTTACAGACAGACAGTATACCTTATTCATATTTTTGTGAACTCTGAGTTCCCAGCAGTTGTTGGCAAGTAGTATTCCACAAATATTTGTTGTATAAATGAATAACTAACCTCCTTCAGAAGTTCATTCTAATGTTTAAATACAGTGGTACTTTGGTTCATCAACTCAATTCTTCCCATGATTCTGGCTTCCCATGAACTGGGCAAGAATCGAATCAAATTTCCCTAGAAGGTCACCATTAAACCTAACCATGAATCTGATTCGGTTCTCATACAATGTGGTTTGCAACCAGAATCATGAAAAGATCCTATCTTGATAATTAAGGTGTTTTTGAAGCTCAACAAAATGCCCATGTTTTAAATTAAGACTTAGACACAATTCTTATTTA
>RJWT010031402.1:0-14378 GCA_004365215.1 Cuniculus paca | reverse complement strand
CACTGCACTGGGTACTAACCCACCCAGAGTTTGCATGGGAGCAGACCTGGCAAGGGCCTGAGAATTTAAGCTGTTTAGGAACCTAGCGATGTTGTCTGGAAAATGCATGGTAGCAGACCTCAGTCCAAACAGCTTTCGCAGGTCTGCCCACAACCTGGAGCTGCCGGATGACTGTTTGTTTTTTTCTGGCTAGTGCTGGCTATGGGTGTCTGATGGTAGGCACCTGTGCCTCAGCCCTGAGCTGGGTACCAGCCCACGAGGGTCCCCAGCATTTGTGCAGGAGTGTAACTGGCCAGGGCCTGTGGATCTAAGCTGTTTAGGAACCTACTCAATGTCTGGAACATGCACAGGAGCAGAACTTGGTCCAAGCAACTTCCACAGGCCTGCCTACCACCTGGCACTGCTGGCAGAGGTGTGTAGCAGTCTTGGCCCCGGGTGTATCTTGCCCAACTCCAAAATGGTGCCTGGCCAATCACTCTCTCTTGTGGGGGGATCAAGTTCCCTGCACTCACCACCAGGCAGCACAGATCTCTGCGTCTGCCACTCTCTTTCACCCCCGTGCCTCTCCTCAGAGATCTCTGGGGTCGACCACGAGTGTGACTGAGACCGCGACTGTGACTGGGGGTCTCCAGGCTCTTCTCACAGGGTGAGTCTAGCTCCAGGCTAAGGTATTGCCAGCCACCACCTTCTTCTTCATTTAAATTCTTCTTTCTATTCTCTTTGTGGGCTTCAATTCATATTTTAGATTCTTCCTGGGTCCAGGGGACCCACTTCCTTCCTTCTTGTCCTCTCCATGATGTTGTATTTCAGTATCTGAACTGTTTCTCTCAGAGAGACTGATTACTCCGCTGCTTACTGTTCTGCCATCTTTGATGTTCTCCTTGAGAAATGGTTTCTTTTAGCTCATAGTTTCAGAGTTTCAGTCCATGGTCAGGTGGGTCCACTGTTTCTGACTTATAATTAGACAGCACATCCTGGAAGGATTTGACAGGGGAAAGTTGTTCACCTTAGGGCAGCTGAAAGCAGAGGGAGAGAACTGGTGAGAAAAGGGCTAGGGACAAGGTATGGTCCCCAAGGTCATTTTCTCAGGACCCACCACCTTCAATTAGGTGTCACCTCATATTAAGTTTCCTAAATTTTCCCAATAAAGCCATCAAATTATGAATCCATCAGTGGAATGACCCACTGATGAAATTAGAGTTCTCATGATCCAGCACCTTCCACAAGCCAGCAGCAGGCAACAAAGCCCTCAGGGCATGACTTTTGGGGGACATTTTAAATCTAAAATCAGCAAAGGAGCATTGCCTGTGGGCTGGCCCAGGACTCATGGGTTTGCATGCCTTGCTGTAAAGTTTTAGCCAAAGTTGGGGTGGGATTTTGGCTTTGCTCAGGGTAAAATACTTGGCAGCACCCATACATAGGATAAATATTCTTTTGTTCTAGCAAGAGCCCCAATTTCCTCATTTATCTCCTTCAGTGGTGTCACCCAGGGTCCACATGTTCTCTCACTGCTGCCCTAAACACCACTTCCCTACTGGACCCCATCTTCCTCCCCCTTAAGCCTTACTCTTTCTCCCTGTTCCTCAAGTGCCATCCATTCCCTGCCATCTGCAAGTGCAACCTCAGTGCTGCCACTGAGCCCTCTCTGCTTGGAATCCTCTGCAGTCACGGGAAAAGCCCTGTCCGTGTTAAGTGTCATATAGCTGTAGCATCTTCATCCTTCCCTGGACACTGCTGCTGTTTGCCTGCCCATCACTCTCGGCTCAGTTGGCTACAGTAGGCTCCTTGCTGCTGTAACTTTGTTCAGCATCGTCTTTTCAATCCGGCTGATGTGTTGCCAATACTAACAGGAAAAAGACATTTCTGCCTAAGATGATACCTGCTTTGCCTTTGCATGGATTTCAGGTGTTTCATTCACTGAGTTAGCCTTTCACTGTACAATTGAATAGCAAACAAAATTTTAACCTTATACCCTTCAGGGGAGCTGCTATAAAAAAATCTAAGACATAATGAATGTTGGTGAGAAGGGAGAGAATTTCCAACCCTTATGCACTGTTGGTAGGAATGTAAAATGATGCAGCTTCTGTTGCTGTTCTTCCAAAAATTAAAATCAGAGCTTCCATAGGATGTGGCAACTCCACTTTTCCATATATATGCAGAAGCATTGAAGAGGCATTGTACACTCATGTACATGACAGCATTATTCACAATAACCAGAGAGAGGGGGCAGCCCAGGTGTCTATGGACAGATGTGTAGGTAAATGAAATATGCTATGTATATAAAGGAATATTATTCAACCTTGAAAAGAAAGGAAACTCTGAAGCATGCTGCAACATGAGTACACCTTGAGAATATTATGTTGAATGGAATAAGCAAGTCACAAGAAGACAAATGCTGTATGATTCCACTTATATGAGATATCGAGGGTATTCATATCCATGGAGACAGAAAGTAGAGCGGTGATAGTCCGGGACTGAGGAGAGGGGAAAGAGGAGCGATTGTTTAGCGGTACAGAGCTTCAGTGTTTCAAGTTGAGAATGTTCTGGACCTTGGTTGCATAACAATCTGAACAGTGCTGAACTGTACACTGAAAAATGGCTGCAACAGGGAGCTTTAGGCAATGTGTATTTTACCATGATTAAATTTTTTAGATTTAAATTAAGCTTACATTATGAGATGGCAGCCTGGATGTCTGTCATACTGTTTTGTGAAGATGTTTGTCAGTACAGGTTGAGTGTATTTATTCAAAACACTTGGGGCCAGAATTGTTTTACATTTGGGAGAATTTGGAAATATTTGCCTAGACATGATGAGATATCTGGGAGAAGGGACCAAAGTCTAAGCACAAAATTCACTTTTGTTTCATATATGCCTCGTACGCATAGCCTAAAGGTGATTTTGTGCAGTATTTTTAGTGTGCCAGTGCTCGTTTGAGACCATCACAGAATTATCCACTTGCGGCATCATGTCCGCTGTCCAAAAGTTTCAGATTTTGGACCATGTAGGGGTTTGGGTTCGGATTAGGGATGCTCAACCTGTATTTGGCAGAAACTAAGTTTGAAAACGTGGAGCTAGCAAAGAATAGACTCCAAACCCAGAAACTCCATGTCTTTTCTAACTATAGTAAGTTTACAGTATTTTAAATATTCATCTGGATAAAGTTTTTTCCTACCAACACTGTTCTGTTATTAGCAGGTACATGGCCAGTGTACTCTGTGCGTTTAGGAAGCCTAGAGCCTGGAATCTCGGGAAGGTAAACTGCAGGAGTCCTCCTTGGTATTGCAGCATAAAAGGATCTGATGGGAGTTGTTGCAAGAATCTGGACGATGCCTCTGCCATTTATCAAGAGACTTTCCATTCCCATTTCAAAGGGAGAGAAAGAATAATAACTAGTGTCCAGACCATTTTAATAAATACAAAGTTCCCCAAAAGGCCTACTGTTCCAGACCTTATGGCTCCTGCCAAATCCTGTAAAAATAAAGATTAAATTGTACAGAGTATTTTTTTTTTCTGATTGCTGTTATTTTGTTTTGGTAATGAAAGTCCCCAGGCATCTGGCCTGAGAGAGTGCTGACGGCTGTAACTTTCAAGCCACTGCTCACCACCGCGTCAAGCTTTGCCTTCTTCCTGGGCTGCATAATACTCTGCTCCCCAGTCCCGAGTTCCGCGTTGCTCCTCGGGAGAGAGGCATGGGCTGTCCTCAGCCGACCCGCCGCAGGGAGCCACCACCACGCGGAAATGCTGTCTTCCAGGGCCAGTAGCTCTCAGATTTCTCAACCCTTTTTAAAATTTTGCACTTTTAAATAATTTCAAGCCTTTGGAATAATTTTAAGAGTTGCACAAAGAACTATTGTATGTCTTTCTGGAAATTAAACATCGACACAATAGTATTATTTATAAAACATCAAATCTCACTAATTTTCCCAATACTGTCTTCTACAGATTTTCTTTTTTTTCTCCAGGCCAGGACCCTTTACTGGGGGTATTTTAGTAGCGCACGTTGGTTCATGACTGAACCTCAAATAAGTGACTCTGCCCTTCCCGCTTTGTCCCATTTTCAGCAAAAGAGGTTGGTAATTATACGGAACTGAGAAACATGACTAACTGGTTCCACGAATCAATTATCATTCATGCTTTGTAATAGGATTAACTTATTTGTCACTTTGCATTATCAATCAATATGATACTATTGCTGCTGCTGCTGTTGTTGTTGTTGCTGCTGCTGCTGGGGATTGAACCCAGGGCCTTATGGGTGTTATGCAAACACTCTACAGCTGAGCTGCATCCCCAGCTTGATACTTTACAATTATTTAAAATAGCCATAGATAAATGAGAATGCTCATTTATTGTCCTTTAAGTAGTACATCTTCACAGGTGGTAGTCTCCAAGAAAGTTTCCTCTCCAGAAATGGGAGGATGATGACACAAATACTTTAGCCACGGTGAACTACCTATTTGTACACTGAAATCGCTGCCGCATCAGTACCCTCAATAAGGTTAAGCAAACAACCCTCGAGATACACAGCAGTGAGAAGTGAGAACTGAGAAACAGGTCAGCACCAAGGGCCACGGCCTGAGGGCAGAGGGAGAGCCTCTGATGACTGCTGTGCACGCCACCGTGCCCTGTTGGCTGCAGCAAGTTAAAGGCTGGATTAAACCTCTTGACAATGCTGTCTGTGTTATGACTCTCAGAAACACACACTTGTTTCTCTAGGGCTAGAGATTCCCACAGGAGGATTATGTGAGTTTTTAGAGTTTGGTGATAAAAAGGAGGGTGTTGGAATTTATAATTGTCCTTGTGATGCCCTTCTCCTGTCACCTCCATCCATGCTTGAGATGTGTATATGTGTGTAGAGAAGTCCTTCACACAGTATCTCTGGTTAGAGTATATCTCTTAGGTCGAAGATTTGGAAAAGCAGAGATGGTAATAGTCCATCACAGTGCATGAATATCAACCTCATGACATTTGTGACTAAAGTTTCAAATACAGTATTGTTAATTTTTTGGAATTACTAATGTCAACGGTGTCATTCAAGGTGCTCAATGTTGCATCGGAAAACAGCTCTTTTGAAACTGCTTGTTATTCTATTTTTATAAAGAGAAAGAAACTTTTATCATGAAAAATTTCAAACAAGTTAGAGACTAATAACACACTGCAGGTACCTATCCCACAGTCTCAACCATAGTTGTCTCAGAGCTGTTTCTCCTTTTCCCTTCTCATCTTCTTTCCCTCATCCTGAATGATTTAGATCAAACTGGGACATTGTATTAGTTAGGGTTCACTAGAGAAGCAGAATCAAACATGTATATTACACAAGGGATTTATAAAGTGGGCTTACACGGTCACAAGGGGAGGAGTCCCAGTGGCCATCTGTGGAATCTGAGGTGGAAAAATTCAAAATGGCTGTCTGCGTGCTGGAGAGCCAGAGAATCCAGTATCAGTCAAAAGTCAAAAGTCTGGAAGTTCACCGCAGAGTCACAGGTGTGAATCAGAAAGTGTTATGGCTTATGTCTAGATATCCCCCCAAAACCTCATGTGGTCATAGGTGGGATTTTTTCAGAGGTGACTGAATCTAGGGTGTGTGATGCTGGGATTAAAGGTGCTAGGATTAAGAGTGTGAGTGCTTCCTACCCTAAGGATAGGTAGTCTAGATAAAATACAAGGGACAGAAAGAGACTTGTTGCTTATTGCTGCTGCTTGCCTTCTGTGATGCCTCTCTCCATGCCACCCTACCTTGGAGCCAGCCAGTTAATGCGTTGAAACCTCCACAAACTGTGAGCCAAAAATAAACCTTTCCTCCTTTAACTTTGCGTCTCGAGTATTTTCTCTCAGCAACGAGAAACAGTAACTAAGACAGAAAGCCAAAGTATCTATATCAGAAGGCTGGAGTCTATGCTGGAAGCCTGAAGGAACTGGAGACCAACATCCAAGGCAATGGCAAAGTCTGGAGCTCCTCTGAAGAAAAACAGCAGACTTCCTTCTTACCCTTTGTATTCTAACCAGGCTAAACTCTTGCTGGTTGGTGCCAACCAACATCTGGGGTGAATCTTTCCTCCTCAGTTTCTTGAGTTTTCCTCCTTGGCTTACAAAGTCATCCAGAGACACACCTAGAACTTTACTAATCTAGGTGGTTCTTACTCAAGTGAACCTAACATAATTTACAATCACAGACATTTTCTAATAAGTATTGTATTGTGCATCTTTAAAAGATACAGGCTCTTAAAACAACCATAAAACAACTAACACTTCTCATCACATCTCCACTTTTGGCAATCATCAATAATTCTTTAATGGCCAGGCGTGGTGACTCATGCCTGTAATTCCAGCAGTCAGGAGGCTGAGGCAGGAGGATTGCCACGAGTTCGAGACCAGCCTGGGCTACCAAGTGAGCTCAAGATCAGCCTGAACTGCATAGCAAGACCCTGTCTCAAAAAACAAAACAAACAAACAAACAAAAATTTCTTTAATATTATTGACTATTTAGTGTTTACATTTCCTCAATTGTCTTATAATTTTTTTCACAAATTTGTCAAATTTGGATCCAGATAAGCTCCACACATTACAATCATTATTAGGTCTTTTTAGTTTTTCTTAATTTTTATGTCTTCTATGTACCTCCTGTTTTTCTTTGTAAGTTATTTGTTGAAGAATCCTGGCCAGTTGACCTATGCAATTTTCGAAAGTCCAGATTTTGCTGATTGTATTGCTGTGGTGTCATTTAACATGTTCTTCTTTTTCCTGTACATCTTGCAATTTGTTGGTGCACTCTCAAGTCTCAATTAAATTCAGATTCAAAATTTTAAATAAGTTACAATGTATTCTTCCAACAAGACTAAAAAATATCTGATTTTTTTCTTTATATGATACTAGCAGGCAATAGTGATCACTGCCTGGATCCATTATTGAACTGAAGGTTGAAATTTTTATATATATACATATATATATATGTGTGTGTGTGTGTATATATATATATATATATAAATGCTTTGGCACCCAGGACCTTCACATGGAGGTGTATTTCTGCTCTTTATGTTTTTTATTTTGAAACGAAGTGTCTCACTAAGTTACTTACGTAACTGGTAATCAGTAAATATAAATTAATGTTATTTTAAAAAAATATAGAATCAGATTATTTGATCATGAATAAGTGTGTGGGTAGAGTTGTTTGGACTTTTGAACTAAGTGCAGAAGGAAGCAGGAAAAGCACTCTGACCCTTGAGAGAAGACAGAACTAATATGACCAAGCATGATGAACCCGAGGGGTGAAGGTTCAGCGGTGGAAGAGGGAATTTAATGGACAGAATTATGAACTCACCTTTCTAAACTTAATTGTCCCCATCTGTGAAGTGATGGGGCTAGAGTTCACCTGACCATGGGTTTTTCTTGATTCTGGGTTGGTTGTGGTCGACTCCATGTCCTTCTCAAGGCCAACACTAACATGGAATGACATCCATGGCACCCTGGCATGATCCCCACATGTGGGAAGTTACTTAGCAAGTGAGTGTTAAAAGTGCTTCAATCAATAATGATAAGGCAAACACCTTTATAAATCCCATGCAGGTCAAGAAACAGAACTTTGCTAGCTGGAAGCCCTCCTGTCCTAGTCACAAATGCCTTCCTCCCCAGAAGTAACCTCTATTCTGAACTCAGTCAAAATCACATCCATGCCTTCCTATTCCATAGTATCCCCCTATTACTTCCCTTAACCTATTGATTGTCTAGTCACCCTCTTTTTTTTTTAAATAGGGTATCTGTTGAAGAACACCAGTTGATTGCTAATTTGTCCTCTTTCCATCATGCTCATATCCTAGACAGTCATGTGATTCAACATGTTCCTTTGACCTCTGTGAATCCAGAGACTTAATCACATTTAGGTTCATCCCTTTGGTTGAACTATGGGAGACATGTGATACATTATTTTCATTTTCGAGATGTTAGTGGCCTTCAATGCTCCGAATGTATGTCTACTAATTCACTGGGGGTAGAGGAAAGGATTGGGAAATGGCAATATTCTAACACTATCATCTATTAGCTGGGGTAATATTATAAGTAAATGCTTCTCTTTGTCTACTATTTGATTATTTTTGTTTCCTGTTTGGCTGTCCTATCTTATGTGTGCATGTCCATATACACATACATAAATATATGTATGATCATGAATTCATAGATTTAAACATTTGATGAGCTTTAATCAGTTGTAATTATTACCCTTATTGAAGCCCATGGGGTCCCATATTTGACAAGGGAGAGGTAAGTACATCTTGATAATAGATCACTCATCATTCATCTAATTAATAGTTATTACACTGCTTATAGGCAAGACATAAGACTGAATAACGTGCAGAGTTTAAAAATAAATAAGATATGGTTTCTGTCCACCAAAAACTCATAGTCTATAAGAGAAATAAATATATACAAACTGGGGGTGGTGGCACATGCCTGTGATCTAAGCGCTGAGGGAGGCTGAGGCAGGAGGATTGAAAATTTGAATCCTAGCTGGGCAACACAGTAAGACACTGTCTCAGAAAAAAAGAAAGAAAGAAAAGGGCCATTAATATAGCTTAGTGGTCATGTGACTCTGGGTTCCATCCCCTGTACCACAAACACAAGTGTATGTGTATGTACACAAACACACACACAGACACACATACACATGAAAAGAAAAAGACAAATTCTAACTAGAAGGTAGTATCACAAAAATGAAGAAATAATGAAGTGTTGTAGTGACTTACAAATAAAGTTGGTATGATACATTACAAAATTAACAGGTGTCTACACCTCTTCTTTACTGTCATCTTATAGGGGAATTCTAGTTGTGGTCTGAGACGCCTACTCAACCTCCTTCCATAATGCTCATATCTAGCTACAGGCAGAAAGAGGAAGGGAAAGGGGAAGAAAGCTTCCTTTGCTTTAAGGGAAAAACCTAGAACCTACACAGGTCACTCTGTTCATCTACCAGCAGCCAGAACTTAGTCACTTGTCCCATCTAGCCACAAGGGAGGCTGGAAAATAGTCTCTCAGTGGGTGACCAGGAGGTATTGAAATCTTGCTACTCCAGCAAGTTCCAAGTGCAGCTGATGCTGCTGGTTCTTGGGCCACACTTGAGTGCTACATTTTAAGGGTGCAGGGGCTACTTGAGAGAGTCTGTCTGTGAACATAGCCCTCCAGTCACTGTAGTCTTTTTTTTTTTTTCCATCCATACTGGTGATTGAGCCCAGTTCTCAGCACTAAACTACACCCCTTGTGTTTTACTTTTTTTTTTTTTTTAATTTTGAGACCGCATCTCACTAAAACACTAAGTTGCCCTGATTGGACTTGAATTTACAGTCCTCTTGCCTCAGCCCCCTAGAGTGTCAGTATTAGAAGCTTGTACCATGCCTGGCTTGCAATATTCATTAATCTGTCCTGTAGCTATTTGGGCAAATGCCTTTGGAGGATGTCATATCTTCATTTAAATGCCCAGATAATAGGCCAGTGCTCAGAGAGTAATTAGAAGGTTCTATGCCTAACATAATTTGTATATTATTTAGAACTTCAAATTTTCCCTTAGGATCAGAAAGTCTGAGTAATAGAATTACTAGCATAATAGTAATGAGAAGGAATTATTTTTTCATGTAGAAAACAAATCACAATAGCACCCAGATTTCTCAGCACTATAAATATTTTGATTTGTGGCCTTTATCCAATTTTCTTCAAACACATTTGAAAGTGTGAAAAATTACACTTTATGCCTGCATAAATAGGATTTTTATTTTCTAGAGAAATCTAAGCACTTCAAGTCCCCTTTTAAGTATGTTATCTTTTCAGTTTTGTTAATAAAAATAGAAGTGAGAGTCCTTGAGAAGCTTTCTTGGGATCCTCAACTCAGGGCAGTCAGCCCTGCTCTACTCCAGCTGCCCTGAACTGTCAGCCACAGGATGGCAGGACAAGCTGGGTGTTATTCTTCCTTGTGTCTAATAACCTAGAACATTCCTAGTCCTCAGGGCTGGATTTTGGAATATGGATTTCTTGGTTTGCTTTGCAGTCAGCAACTGGACCTTTCTGCTTGGCCAGGATGTACCTGGAAAAGGGTCTTTGCTCTCCTTCCATGAGGCACAACCAGAGCATTTCAGACTAGCACAGGCATGACAGGAAGATTACAAGATTGGTAAAGTAAGCACAAGTCCTTTGTGAATCATAAAGTTCTATACGAGCATAACAGAGCACTGCTCTGTGTGCTAATAGTGATAATTTTTATTATTGAGCACTTTTATGCTAGAAAAGAAATACTTTGCATAATTTTCTTTTTTAATTCTCTCGATATTCACATGATGTAGGTACCATTCTCATCTAAATTTTATAATTAGGAAAACTGAGGCCCCACCCAGGAAATTTGGTAACTTTCTTGAGGGCATGAAACTGTGTGTCAGTGATACGATTCAAAATGAAGCCTTCAGATTCCAAAGCTATGGCCCTTATATTGGACATATTTAAAGCTGATTCTATTGTGGAATAACATATTTTGGATGTGTTCAAGGGCGTGTCTAGATTTTAAAGTCACAGTTGTGTTTCATTTTTTTTAAAAAGATATTCCCAAATGTGTCTTTTTAAATCTAATTTCATTATCTAGTTGATTGATTGTATTACTGGGACTGAACCCAGGGCCACTGCACTGAGATGCACCCCAGCCCTTTTTTTTAAATGCCTGTGTTTGAGATAAGAGTCTTGCTAAGGCACTGAATTGTCTGGGCTGTGCTTGAACTTGTGGTCTTTCTGCCGACCGGAATGCTGGGATGACAGGCGTGTGCCACCATACTGAGCTTCCAAATTTTCTTTCACTACACAAGCAGTGCCTCCTGGCACCTTTTACCCACTGGTGCTCAAGGTGCAGCCCTTATCAGTCCTGCTTTATTCACCACTCTGGGTCTCAGCATCGTGTCTGAGAGTGATCTCAGCCTCCATATTTGTTTCTAGTTTACCCTGGGTAGCAGAGAAGAATGGGACCATGAGCCTGAAAGGAGGAAAGGAGAAGTAGGAACCAGGGTTGCCTTCTGCCCCTCCTGTTGAGGTCATGCAATCTGTCTGGATCAGGGTTTTATCCCATTCTGCGTGTTTTTGTCCAGATAATGTTTATTTCTCTCCTCCCTCCAACTTTGAAAAATCACTTACCCTACAGCGTATAAAATAGGAATGCTGTGTGCTTTTCAAAGATGCACAAAAATGGAAAGGGAATTTACCTTACCCCCTCTGGGCATCTCAATAAGCATTTTTAAAGTTGCTTAATGAAGCATGGGGTTTCTTTAGAGCTGACTCGTATTCAAGCCGCAAGCTTTAGGGTTTTCTCTTCCCCACCCCCTGAACAGGAGAGAGAGGCTGTCTCCTCTCTACTCCCCACTGCCAGCTCCAAACAGCTGCCCCCCCTCCCCGCAACCAGGCTGCGCACTATCCTTACTCGCCGCGCCCTCCCCCACATCGGGCCTGAAAATAGTGCTCAGAGGGACAGAAAGGGGCTTTGGGGAGTGTGACCTGAGCAGTCAGCTTAGGCAAAATGTGCACAATAAACTTCTATCTGGACTGAATTGTTCTGTAAAGTGGCAATCACTTCCCAGACAGACAGGCCCTGGAGGACCCGCCATTCTGCATCGTTTAATCACCGTTGCTATGGAGAAAGCCACTATTTCATTAGAGAAAGCGCCTTAACGCAATTAACACATAGTTCAGTTGTTCTCCATCTCTTTTGGGTCCGGAGATGGAGGGGGTTATGGGGTGTTGCTTTCCCCGGGGGCCCCTGAAGGAGACAGAAGGCCAAACAGGGCAGGAGGATTCCCAGGGAGTAAACCCGGCAGCCCAGGACTGGGCTGAGGGTGGAACATCAAAGAGAGATCAGGCTCGAAAAGAAATGAGCAGAAAACGCAGGGTGGAGCTGAGGTCTTCGAGCAAAGCAAACAACATAAAACAAACCTCTGTTGGTTGCTTTTTGAGTTTGAAAACACAGAAAAACTCTCTGCAAATCCTCTTGTGAAATCAACTTTTCTACTAACCCAGGTGCGTGGCCAAGTGGTAGAGGTGACCTTCAGAGCAGGTCCCTCTCCTGGATTGCTGAGTTAAACTCTCTTTCACAGGCTTATTTGCAAAACAAGACAGATAATATTTACTCCTTAACTGGGACATCCGAAGAAACATTCCCCAGTGTGCCTGCCTCGCTAGAAAAAGAAAATGATGAGTTTCGATGGTTATGAAGTGAGGGTTGGAAGATGAGTGCTCTAAAGTTACTAAATTCTGTGCATCTCCCAAGATCTGAGCCGTAGCTTCATGCTTTTCTTCTCCCCTTTCTCTGGCTGTGTAGAATAAAAGAATCAGGCAACGATTTAAATCTCAACAATATTTTTAAAAGAAGAAAGTATACTCCTACATCTCCTTCTAAGAAATCCTCCTGGAAAGAGGCAGGCAGTAGAAAAGTTGGCCAACAAAACATCAAAGTAGCGTATGTATCTTGTATATGGATGTTTTAGATCATCTCTAATTAGCTAATGTATTTCTTTCCGCCATCCTCTTGGGGGAATTCTCAAGCCTGTCCCCTGCCGCTCCTGGAGACCACAGAAAAGCAAATGACACCGAATGTTCCCTTCTTAATTAAAATGTTAAACAGGGTTAAGATGCCAGCTTCATCAGAGGTATTTGTTCCCCTGGTGAACTCAGAGCCCTGCCGGGGTTCAGTTCAATGGGAGTTATTTGAGTCAACACGTTATTAAGTTTCCAAATGTAATCAGCCTAGATAGTTTAATGGAAACTTTCTCCTTTCTTTTAATAAGCATGTGGTTTGGTTAAAAAGCACTCAGGTTAGGTGCCCTGTGTTGCCCTTCCTTAACCAAATCACCATAGCAACAGGCAGCTGGTCTCTACAAAGCCAGTGACCCGCAGGAGTCCAGGCCCAGCACAGCCCCTGGCAGGGCATAAATATCCTCAATGGCATTAGAATGTTTCAGGGGCTAAAGGCTGTGGGAAAACTTTTGTCTGCCATATTCATCTCCTCTGCTGTATGTCTTAACATTTCCACTCAGGGCACAATGGGGTTAAAAGTAAGAGCAAATGTTTTGATGGGTTTATTTTGAATTATGAATTCATGGATCCACATAATCGCCTGTCAGCATGGACCTGCTCCTGACCAGGCCCTCGGAGGACCCAAGGATGGTGGATGGAGCAGGCAATGAGAATCAACACCAGGGAATAACTTCAGCGTAGAGAATTAATTACATGGGTCGAGGGGACAGTCACTCTGTATCTTAGAGACAGATTTAGGGCTTGTTTCCCTGCTGCCAGGTGCCTGCGATGCAAAAAGCAGTTGGTAATTATGGAGGAAAGAAAGAAGTGGGAGTGTGATGCTTCTGTCTCCTGGTCTTTATGCTCCCCATAACCTGGATGGGAGACTGAGTTAGAATATTGTCCTAGTGGGGGCTGAACTGTGCCCCACACCAACTCCTACGTCCTGGCCCAACTCCAGAACCTCATCATGTGCCTGCATTTGTAGGCAGAGTTTTAAAAGAGGTGATTATGTTTAAAATGAAGCCATTAGGGTGAGTCCTAATCCAATCTGAGTGATGTCCTTATAGAAAAGGAAACTTGGACACAGAAAAAGAAACCAAGAATATGTGGGGCAAGGGAAAATACTGTGAGAACTCTGAGAAGAGGCCAACTAGAAGCCAAGCATGGTGGCTTCAAAAGAAACCAAACCCACGGGCACCTCCAGCTCAGGCACCCACCTCCAGACATGAGACAATGCATTTCTGTTGTCTGAGGCATCCAGTCCTTGGCACTTATTGCGGAAGCCCTAGCAAATTAATACGTCCCCAAAACTGTTTCTCACACTGTGAGCAGTATTGACAACCACATGTCAAGAGGCAGTGAAGAAGATCCTTGAAAAGACAACCTAGTCACATGCCAAATTTTCTCTTTAGAGAGAAACAAAAGTCACCCCAAACCAAAGATGCAGTCATTAAAGCAAAGTCAGCATGCATATCTGTCAGCTGCCTCTCAAGCCCACCATCTTCCACATCATCATTGCCTTAAGATCCCTCTTCCATGTTACTGTGCTATTGGCCAGTTTAATGGAACAGATGCTGAATTGTTTCCACTATTTTTAAAAATGTCTGTGCTACATATGGTCAACATAATACACGGGTTCTTACAATGTATTCTATGAACCCCACAGGTTGAGGGCCCAGGGCATCTCCACGTGGCTCCCACACTAAGTTTCCCCAGCTACCCCTGCCCTGTGCAACTGAGCCAGACAGCCTCGCTCCACCTGCCAAGAGGATGGGCTGTTTGGCAGGGAGGAGGCAGGCGTGCCCCACCTGTAAGCAGACCTGGTGTATCAAACTTGGAGTTGAAAACAGATGCA
>RJWT010031401.1:0-14434 GCA_004365215.1 Cuniculus paca | reverse complement strand
GCTCTGGGTGGACGGGACCTGTGGCCATCCCCTGGGGAGCCCGCCTGGGAACCTGGGAGCTACTCTTTCAATAAAACTCTCCTAACTTCCTCCTCTGGTTCATGATGTTGTGAGCTTGGTTTATACAGAATTAACTGAGCCCACAGCCGCGTCAGGGGCGGGAGCGCCGACAGCCACACACAGCCCGCAGCTGCCTTCCGTTACGTCAGCTTTTCTGTCTGCCTGGGGACTGAAGGGGCCAGCACTAAGTCACAGAGAGACTGCCCAGGGACATGGGCAGAAGTCAGGGCGCCCAGGCCTGGACTGGGGGACAGAGAGCACAGGTCGGACTTACCTGTGGCCCCTGGTCTTCGGCTGGACCCAAGACGGGGTCCCCTTCCTCAGAGCCCTCCTGCCCCTCCTTCCCATTTCCAGAACACCCCCAGGCCCCGGATGGGGTCACTCACTGCACGGCTGGCTCTGGGGGGCTCTCTCAGCTCCCATGGCCCTTCTGGTCAGCCCACGACAGGAGTCATCATAGGGCGCACGCAGAACTGGGGCGGGCTCCTGCTGCCCTTGGGCCAGCCGCGTCAGGTCCTGGGGTGGGGTCAGAGGAGTTGGGAGGCTTCGAAGGGCTGGCCCTCCCTGTCACGGCGATGGACGCTGTCCAACATACATGGGAACAGACACACAGTGGGACAAGCTCAGGGGACCCATTACCTCAGAGCCACTGCGTTAACTGGAAGGAAATCCCAGACATCTACTGTCTTGTAGGGAAATATTTTGGGATATTTCTCTAAAACAGCAACGAGCAAATCTTTTCAATAGATGTATGAGGCTTTCCAGTCACACAGTCTCTGTCTGGACATAACCATGCACAACACGTAAATCGAGGGTGTGGCTATGTTCTAATATTTTAGTCACAAAAACAGGAGGTATGGCAACCTCTGCTCTGAAAGGAGCGCATCTGAATTATAAATAAATAGACAGCAAGGCTATGAGACCATAATCCTAGCACTTGAGGCTAAGCAGGAGGATCACAAGTTCAACACCAGATAGCTACACAGACTATCTCAAAAAGCTAAGAAAATACAAGTACAGCATCACTATCATGTTTTACTTATTCATTTGTCTGAGGCAGGGTCTCACTATGTATGCCACACTGCTGTCAAACTCATGATGATCCTCCTGCCTCAGCCTCCTGACTGCTGGGATTACAGGTGTGTCTACCATGCCTGGCCCACTATCACATTTTAAAATGGCATTAACTCCTTAGTACCTATAAAATCAATGTTTACATTCCCCAATTGTCTCAGTTTTTCAGTTTATCTGAATTGAGAGATTCAAATGAGAGAAGCCGGGTATGGTGGTGATGGCCGTAATCCCAGCATTGAGGAGACTGAGGCAGGAGGATTGTTGTAAATTCAAAGCCAGCCTAGGGAGTTCAAGGTCAGCCTGGAATATATAGCAAGACCCTGTGTCCACACCCCCCAAATCAGAGCCCATACTGCATTTGACAGTATCACCTTCAGTTTTGTGGCTTTGGGGTTCTGTCTCTTTAGAACTAGGGGATCTGATGGGACCCCCTGGGCACCAAGTGAGGCCCAAGCAAGGCTGGGGAGGTCTGGTTCTGGCACAGAGAAATGTTTAGCATTTGCAGAGGCTGAATCAGTGGTGTGTGGAGGTGAGGTAGGGTGTGTCTCAAGTGCTCAGTACCCAGATGGGCGGTGCCGTGGAGACCGCACTCCCTGAGCAGTCCTGCTGCCCTCAGAGTTGCAAGGTTATTAATTTCGGTACTGTGGATGAACCTAAGACCCCTGCACTGAGCTACATCCATGGCCCTTTTTGTTGTTTTGAAAGCTGCTGTTTTTGTGGTACTGGGGAACAAATGCAGAGGTCACTCATGCTAGGCAAGCACTCTACCTCTCAGCTACTCGCCTGGCTCTGTTTTTTGAGACAAGATCTTACTAAGTTGCTGCTACATTGTACAGGCTGGGCTCGAACTCCCATCCTTCTGTTTCAGCCTTCTGGAGTGCTAGGCTAAGAGGTGTGTACCATCACGTCTGGTTTGAGGATAGAATTTTAAAGCACCCTGACAACTTTGGAGTTCACTGAAAACTTGGAAACAGTGTGCTGGAGTAGGCTCATGCCAGTTTCTAAGACCTGACTTACAGTTGCAAGGGCTTTTTTGTTTTGTCCTTTTGAAACAAGGTCTCGCTTTGTAACTCAGGCTGACCTTCAACTCACTATGTAGTATAGGCTGATCTCAAACTCACAGCAAACCACCTGCTTCAGCCTCCTGAGTGCTGGGATTACAGGCAGGTACCACTATGCCCAGTCTGTGAGCCATTTTTTTGGTTTTTGTTATGAGACAGGGTCTCACTATG
Source organism: Cuniculus paca (assembly GCA_004365215.1). Taxonomy (NCBI): domain Eukaryota; kingdom Metazoa; phylum Chordata; class Mammalia; order Rodentia; family Cuniculidae; genus Cuniculus; species Cuniculus paca. Next base: position 12,068 of record RJWT010031401.1, on the reverse strand, counting down.
CTGTTGAGTGCTGGCCTTGAGCTCACTTTGTAGCCCAGGCTGGTCTCAAACTCACAACAATCTTCCTGTCTCAGCCTCCTGAGTGCTGGGATTACAGACTCGAGCTACCACGCCCGGCAGCCGTTCATTCTTAAAATCGTATTTATGATTAATTTTACTAAAAACAAAGGTAGTATTTAAAACTCATCACTTCCTATTTGACTACACTTTACGCTAGTACATATGCCTCTTTCGAGGTGAATGTAGTTTAAGTGCATGTCTTCCCAAACTGTGCCCTGGAACATTGCATGGGACAGCCAGAAATCCTGGAGGTAAGTCCTGAGGGCCTGTGTCAGACACTGTGAGCATATCACTGCTGGGAACTATACTCCAGCCTCCCATGGGGGGCTGGAATCTCAAAATCATGAGCAGTTTCAGCAATCTGACCCTTCTGCCTGTTATCTCAGTACTCTGGGAGGCCAAGGCAGGAGACTCACAAGTTTGAGCCCAACCTGGGAAATTTAAAAGATTTAGCAAGATCCTGTCTCTAAAACTAAAAAACAAAAACCTGAAAATGTTGCTCAGTGCTATGCAAGTACCACAGAAACCAAACAGAAATCTGACCCACTTGGGGTCAAACTGAGCCTGCCAGGGCTCATCCTGGGGAAAGGCGGGGCTGCGAGTCGGGGTAATTTTTCTTTGAGATTGAAAGCTATAACCGTGTGTCTATCTGGCACTCTTACTTGTAGCCAAGGGAGGAACTGCAGTAAGAGCTTACTGAGAAATCACCTTTAAAAGCCTCTGACTCCAAATTTAGTCACCACATTTGTCTTCATATTAGTTAAGGAAGAGGAACTTAGTGGAAGCCAAGTGTCTGGACTGGCAAGGAGCAGCATCTGCCTGTTCTCTTCCTGGAAAGAGAAAGTGCAATTATAATAAAGCCCGAGGCCCTCTTGCAATCTGGGAAACCTCCTGCTGACTCCCAGATTTCTGCTGGGGCCATTTCGCCCTTGCATCCAGAGCACCCCGAACAGCCTCTTGACTCATTCTAATCATGTGTTCTTCAAAGTAGTACTCAAGGTCCCCATGGGTGTGAGAAGAAAACATTACAATTTTATTTTTTATTTATGAGACAGGGTTTTGCTATGTAGTTCGGGCTGGCCTTGAACTCGGAGATCGGCTCAGCCTCCTGAGCGCTGGGATTACAGTGTGTGCCCCCATACCCAGTCTATTTTTTTTTTTCTCAAACTACAAGAGAGCTGGGGGTGGAGCTCAGCTTGCGGAAGTCCTGCGTTTAATACCCAACACCAAAGAAACTGGCTGAAACCCCAAAACTGTAAGGAAGCAATTAAGCCTCACTCATTTAATATGCAAATAGGAATACATAAATATACACACATTAGGTATGCACACTCAGATTCTTCTCATCAGGCATGGCTCCTGGCAGTAATGACCTCTTCTGGTTCAGAAAACTATGATTCCATTTCCTAATTCCAATGGCAGATCAGGGTCTGGTATGAAACAGGTGCTCCAAAAACAGATGTGGAGGGACTGAACCGGTCAGATAGAAGCTGCTTCTTGTTTTCCTGGGGAACTCAAGGCCTCCTTTGAGGCAGATGGGCCAGATGAGGGTTAAGGCCTACGGATTGCAGAGAAAGGCCAGTGTGTGTGTGTGTGTGTGTGTGTGTGTGTATGTGAGGGGAGCTTTCGGGGAGCAGCCATGGTGATTGTTGGGGTTTCCTTCAGTTTATTTCCCTCCAAATCCAATGGCTTCAGCAGGAATAAACATCCTTCAAGGCCCAAAGATAGTCCATGGAAATTCTGGAAACTGGGTTAGTCTCCCAGTGTGTGGCCTAGCTTTGTAGGACCAGCTCAAGAAAAACGGGCCAGATGCCCAGCCCTGGGAGTGAGAATCCAGTGCTTGGTGTCACACAGGCCTGTGGGAGAGGGTGGGCGTGGGGCGGGGGCCGAGGCACAGCATGAGGCCAGCACCCCAAAATTAACCCTCCCATACAGCCTGTGCCCTGCTCTCCATTGCTGAGGATAACCAGAGCCCTCCGGCTGGCCCAGATGACAGACAGAGGGGAGATGAGGTCTGTGCCTTAGGGATGCAGCAGGAGACCCGCTACTCACGTCTGTCCTGAGCAGCGCTCTACAGGGACAGGCCTGCCCGCCACTTCTCTTCGCTAGAGACACCAGTGCGACCTCACTGCCCGCTCACCCGAGGGCGGCTGCACCTCTGCAGTGGAGCTGGCTGCGCTTGCTGCTGCCTTTCAGAGGGATGGCAGCCCAGCCAGCCTTCGGGAACCTGCTCTCCTCGCCAGCTTCTGCTAACATTTATTCCATCAACACGTTCTATTTCACACACTGATTTTATTTAGGAAAGCAACAGATGATCATATTTCAGAGAATGAAGCAAAGTGTAAAAACAAACATCAAAGACACCCAGGATGGAGCCCAGGCTCAGCTTCCGAGACACCCCAGAGCTTACTGGGGCCAAGTTAACTTTGGCACAGGAGGTTCAGAGCCGAGTTGACCTCTGGCAACTGAGGTCATTTCCGCAGGCATTTTTGTGGACTGGCGTTATGCTGGGTTTCATCGTCACTGTTTGGTCACTGAATAAATGCGACAGGGTTTGTGCTGGGCACACACGGGAACACAGTCTGTCCCTGCCTTTAGGGGCCCACACTCTAATGTGAGCTGGAGAAGCGCACGGTGAGCAAGTACGACACAGTGGGACTCACCAGAGGGCACCAGAGACCCCGGGCGGCCACCTGCCACAGCGGCTCCACGCCCCCGAGAAGGCTTCCTGGAGGGGCTGCCGGGCGAGCCCTGAGGGCGAGCTGGCGTGTCCTCTGCCCTTGCTCCAGCCCTCTGAGGCCCCTCAGCTGACCATCTCCTCCTCTGGAATCTTCTACCCCACTGTCTGTCCTGGCCACAGTGTACCTGTCTTGGCGGTTACTTTTCAGGAGTACACATCTTGTACACCAAGGCTGCCAGCTGAGGACAATTCCTTAATCTCACTCAGTCCTTTCCACTGTCCCTATGACTACGTGTTGGACAGAGGCAGCTGGGGAGACCGCTTAGGTGGAGCAGTAGTTCTCTGTCATTTGGGGATGAGGTGGGTGGCTGCAGTAGGTGAGATGGGGCCACAGCGACACAAACAGAAGCCGCCCACTGGGCTGCTGCCTAGACCAGAAGACTCAGAGGATACTCGCTATTTGCTAATGGGAAAAGTCAAACCACAGAGTAATTTTCAACAGCACAATCATTTGAAAGCAAGAAACAGGTGTCTCATTGCAAGCCCAAATTACATACGGCACCCCCAACCCCAAGGCCCAGGAGTGCGCGACTGCAGGGGGCCCCCTCAGTCGAATGTGATCCTGTAGTTGCGCTCCTGCTCCTTGCGGCGGCCCTCGCACACCTTGGTCACCTCCTCCACCTTCCTCTGCAGGAGGGCCGAGTTCTGGTCGACCCACTGCAGCGAGTCCATGTGCGCGTTCAGGATCTTGCAGATCTGCTGCAGCGGGTCACTGGTGTCAGCAGGGCCTCCGGACGTGTTCAGGTGCTCAATGATGTCCTTGAGGTCCTGAGCCATGCGCTTCAGCTGCGCATCGATGTTCTCGGCCAGCTTGTAGGTCTTCTCGCGCTCCTCGTCAGCGTGCTGCAGGTAGATGGTCCCGCTCTGCTCCTTGACCGACTCTTCCAGGGGGCTCAGCAGGTCTTCCAGCTCCTTCTGCTGCGACAGGATGAAGTCGAGCTCCTGGTCCAGCCTCTTTTGGTCCAGCTTCACCTTCTCCACCTCACGGTGCAGGCTGGTGATCTTCTCCCCATTCTCGATCAGCGTGCGGTCCCAGGCGTTGACCTGGGTGGCCTGCTGGAGGAAGTGGCGCTCCTGGTCCTCCAGCTCCAGGCTCCACTTGTTGATCAGGCTCTCCAGCTGTGCATAGGTCATCACGGGAGAGGTGGCTGTCCCAGTGGCTGCACTGGAGCCAGACGGAGCGACCGCGCCTGCTGCGTTGCTGGAAATCGCAGCTGGCACCAGTGGCTTTATATTCAAGGCAAAGCCAGTGGCAGCAGTGGTAGTGGTGGTGGCCGTAGTAGTGGACGTTACCGCAGAGGTGCTAGTAGCTGCTCCGGGGGCTTTCAGGCTGAAGCCCAAGGTCCCCGCCCCAGGAGCTCCAGCGGTGGTTGCTGGGGCGCAGAGAGAGAGCCCAGTGGTGGATGAGGCGGGAGCAGCTGCTATCGAGGCGAACAGTGTGGGCCCTGCACTGGTGGTGGCAGCAGTGGGTGCGGCAGCGGCTGGCTGGCCTGCCCCTGCTGCGGTGGTTGCTGGCGTGGCTGCCGTGAAGGCCAATCCGGTAAGTACTGTGGGCTGGGTCTGGGCCACGCTGCCCAGGGAGCCGATGCTGAAGCCAGAGGCGCCAGCCTGGGACGCGCTTCCGCTGGTGAACGAGAACCCGCCGGATGTGGTGGTGGGAGCTGTGGAGGTGGCAGAGGAACCGAACACGAAGCCAGTGGACGCCGCCCCCTGGCTGGAGGTGACAGCGCTTGCTATGGCGTTGGTGAGGCTGCTGCCACCAAGCCCAAAGCCGCCGGGGTTCGCCGTGGCTGGGGTGGCAGTTGTGTTGCCCAAGCTCAGCTTTGGAGCACTGAGCCCCAAGGAAAAGCCGGCTCCCGTGGAAGCAGGAGTGGCCCCGAAAGTGAATCCTGGGGTCTGAGCTGCTGGAGCTTGGGTGGTGAGCGAGAAGAGGCTGGTCGAAGGGGCGCTCGAGGCAGGCTGGGAGGGAGCGCCGAAGGTGAACCCTCCAGTGCCGGAAGTGGAGAAAGAAAACCCCATTGAAGGTGTAGTGGTTGCTGTTTTTGCAGTGCCAAACGTGAATCCGCCCGTGGAAGCGCCAGTGCTTCCGAAATTAAACCCGCTCATGGCTCTGGACTCTGGTGGCAACAGCTACTCCGGCTCCCAAAGCAGAATCAGCCAGCGCCTGCAACCTTGGGAAGATTGTGAAGCACAGGAAGCGACAGGATCAGATGGCAGTTTTGGAAAGGCAACCTCACTAGCATGATGGTGCACGCCGGTCTGGAGGGTGGCGGGGCTGGATAATTAACAGGCAGCAGCCTTGCCTCTTGCCCCGGTGTAACCCACACTGGGCTCCGCCCTGTCAGCGGAGGAGGATCCAGGAGCACAGGCCCACGCCTGGGGGGGTGAGCTACTGCGAGCGCCTGGCAGTGCACAGCCCAGACAGGACGGGGAACGCGCTGCCGCAGAGACGGCAGACAGACCCTGACCGAGCTCAGCCCTGAGGAGTCCGAAAGGCGGCCCTCTCAGAGCGGGACTGGGGGCCTGCTCCTGGGCTGGGACCCAGTGGGGTCTCCTGTTGCGTGTGTGTGCGCGCGCACACGTGGGAGCTGACCTGAGAGCCATCGTGACCTTGTACAGCAAGACTGGCCCTGGACACCAACGTGGGCTGCGGGTAGGGCCCTGGCAGCTGAAAGCTGCGCCCAGGAGCACCCTCCTAACTCAGGGGTGGGTGTGAGACCCAGGGGCCAGCTGGGGCACTGGACGCCCCTGGTCACGGTGAGTGACTCAGGGAAAAACAGAGACCTAGGTCAGCAGCCACAGCCTCCCCCAAAACTGTGGGTGAGGCCAGGGGTATGCACTTGGACCTTCTCCCGGGCATCTCCTCAGCCATCACAGCGGGAGGGAATGAGCCACCAGAGACGGTGACTGGTTGGGGAAGCTGCAATGCCTGAGTGCAGGAGCCCTGGACAGGGGCACTCCACACAAGACAGGCCTGCAAGGGGCTGACACCAGCTCTCACCAACACCCCTGTCCCTTGGCAGAGGAGGAAATGGGCTCAGAGGGCTACAATAATTTGTCCCGGGTCATCAGCTAGCAGGTGGGAAGCCAGTTGTCAAGCCCAAGTTGTGGCCAACTTGGGAAGCCCATTCAGTGGTGGAGACTGAAGACAGGTATCTCCCTCACCCCATTACGCCAGCTGTTAGACGTGATCAGAGGCACAGCTCTGAGCAGCAGGGGACAGGCACCGTCTCCCTTCTAGCCTGCAGCAGTTTCTAAATGCACTCTTCCTACAGCAAAGACACACAACTGACTAGGTTTGGGTTCTAAAAGAATCAAATCACAGAATGTGAATTCATTCTGAAGAAGCAGTGGATTCACAGCCAGGTTTTCCAATCACACAGGAGCGGGATACGCTGATTTAATTAAACAAGTGTTTCTAAACTGGCTGTCAGATCTTGGTGGCAGAGCAGGGGGACTCTGAACTGGGTGGCTGGGGACCATAAACCGGCTGAAGGCAGCAGAAGAAACATCACAGGTAAACCACAGCAGCCTGAGCCCAGTGTGGTGGTGCGCGCTGGTAATCCCAGCACTTGGGAGGCTGAGGCAGAAAGATCACTGTGAGCTTGAGGCCAGCCTGGATTACAGAGTAAATTTGAGGCCAGCTTGAACTCTACAGTGAGGCCCCGTCTTGGAAAACCAAAATACTGAAATGGGAAGGCTATCGTGGACATCCAGCAGGCCCCAAGTGCAACCAAGTGACGGTATGAAATGGAGACGAGCCCCCCCCCCGCCCCGCCCCGTGCTAAGAGGCTGAGGTGGAAGGACTGCAAACGCCGCAGGCCTCGCCTCACCTAGGCTGCACAGGGCGTCTGTGAGCCAGCGACCCACCCGCCGTGAGCGAGCGCGCACTCCCAGGAAAGGCAGCAGCGGGGAAGCCAGGCAAGCTGCAGTGCTGTGAAGCCGGAGGAAGGGCCACGCACCAAGGAACACGGCGGTCTCCACGGTGGGAAGAGGCAGGGAAATGGGTCCTCTGGAGCCGCCGCGTCCTGGCTTGGCTCCGTAAAGCTCTTTCTGGACATCCGACCACAAGCATAAAGGAAGCAGTGTGTTGTTCCTAAACACTGAATTTGTGGTAATGTGTGAGAGCAGCCAGAGGAAACCCAGCAGAAAGCAAGCAGGCGCGAGGTGGACAGTGCCTGGCAGATCCGGGCGTGACGGGGCTAGCGGGGCAGGGGTCTCCCGCAGGGCACCGCAAAGCTCCGGGGGCTTGGGGCGCCCAGCTGTGAAGTTCCTGTGTGAGACCCGGGCGTGGCTGACCTCGAGTTTAGTGTGAATTCACGGTCTGCTGCCGCCCGCCACCCAGTGGGTCCCAAGGCTGTGAGAAGTGTGGATTTCAAGGCAGCAATTTCCAGGCAGCTAACCCCAAGCCCAGCAACCTGGTGTGGGCGCCGCTGGGCCACACCCACGCCCACCTGGGCTCTGGCTAACTCTGCCACAGGCCCTGGAGGGAGACTGGCGTGACGGCCTCTGCACAAAGGCTCGGCTGGGGGCAAGTCGATTACTTTCATCCGCACACCGTGAAGCCCTGTACTCCTCCACCACGCGGTCCGCAAGCTCAACCTCCTCCTAACACCTTCGCCTGCTTCTCCCTTCACTGAGAGCAGCTGGCCAGGTACTGCTTGCTGGCAGATATGGGGTCCGTCTCCAGATATTCAAGGAAGCGACCTGCACTTGAATTCTGCCTCTGCCACTTAGGAGCTTTCCTGAGGCGCTCCGCACCTCAGTTTCCCCATCTGTAACAAGGACGATCCCTGTCCCCTGTGAAGAACAAACGAGGTCACAACTGAGAAGTCAAGTCCCTGGCCTGGAGAAGCGTCCTCCGGGTCCATGTCTTCTTTCCTCTCCAAGCTGGCTCTCATTTCTCAGCAGCTGCCAGGGAGCCCACCCGGCTGTGTCTGAGGAGACGCCCTGCAGGTGCCCTCGCCCTTCCACCTGCGAGCCTAGACCAGCAGTCCTGCCATGACGTCGCTTCTGTGCGATGGGACCCTGGTGGTGGCACTGACAAAGCTCTGACGGGAGCCTCTACCAACGGTCTTTTACCCCGGAAACATGGGGCCCTGCTCTGAGTCCCAGCCTCTTCCCGCGTCACTGCTGAGCCACCTGGAGCCCCGAAGCATCCAAACAGCTACACCTACGCATCTCAGTTCTCAGGAACTCGGCCTGACAGAGCTTTTACTATTAATAAACTGCAGCTAAACCTGTCCAGAGGAGAACTGTAAAAAGTTTTTTGCAACCATTAAAGAGGACAGCCTTCTGCAGGGGTGTGACTAGGTGACCCCCATCTGTTCCGATGGCGCAGACCTGCGCTGCGCTCCTGATGTGAGCCTCTATGGGGGCAGGTTCTCCTTGTAAGTGACGACAGCGAGGGCCACGGGTGTGTCAAATGTGAGCTTTGGACCAGGCTCCAGGGAGCAGCTGAGGAGGGAAGGCAGCAGGGTTGCCGGGTAGCCAGGGAGGCCATCCGGAGGCTGTGCGGGTGCAGGAGGGGCCCAGGTGAAGGCCCAAAGGCTGACACAGGTGTCTTGGGTATGAAGGGATTCAGGGTGAGTATGCAGGCAAGGGCTGTCCAGCCCCCAAAGATTCCAAAGAAAGGTCTGGTCCTTGCCCAGCTCCTGGGAGGGGACCTCTAAGCCCTCAGAATAGCCCGTCGCTAAGTGTCTCGGTTTACCTGAGGTCTCAGGCCACCCCAGACAGCCTGTGCGAACAGTGACTTACAGTGTGCACTGGGGACAGAAAATCAAAGTTCAACCACATGGGTTCCAAGCGCACAAGACTGCCACTGCCTCCTAGGCAAGCTTCCTGGCTGGCATTCCAGGTGGTCAGGATTTACAATGGCGTGAAAGTGCCGTGCAGGCAACAGAAACCGCGCTGCATTTTGCTCCTCTCCTAGGCTGGAGACACGCGGCATGGTCCGCTCCCACAATGGAAGCGGGGGAGCTCGCAGCCAGCGCCTGGACCTCTGTGAAGGGAGCTGCTCCGCACGCGCTGGAGCGGCTGGAGGCTTGTGGCTGCTCTCTCCCGGCCAGACCCACGCACCGCTTCCCTTTTTACCCCCGATTTCACTCTGCAGTAGGGTGTAACCTCCAGTATACTCCAATATTTCTGCTGAGCCTGGTGAAGCCCAGGGAGGCACTGAGCTGACGGCTGAGGGTGGTCTGGGGAGGCCACAAGATGTGGAGGGAGAAGCCAGACACTGAAGGGGAAGGGACTGCCATGGCCAGGGCTAGCCTGGAGGGGGACAGGCTGGAGCCAGGGGCCGGGAGAAGGCTAGGTGGTTGTTCAGGTTGAGACAGAGGCCTTAGCTGGGATTCTGGGGGACACAGAGCTCAAAGAATTACAGTTTGAGAAACGTGTAAGCTTGCACCAAAATTAGTTAACAAAGCCAGGGACAATCAGACTCCTGGAGTCTCCCAATCGCAGACCATCATGAGCTCTGGCGTGTGCATTTCCAGTTTTAACAAGGGAAAGTTTTCCTAGGAGAGAAGCCCAGGGCGCCCCAGCAGGGGAAGGAATTTCAGCCGTTTCCTGGGAAAGGCGGAAGGCGAGCCTGGGCTGGGCGAGCGGGGCTGGCCATCGACCTGCTCCCCATGCATCTGTTTCAGAACCCCTACTTCACAGCGGGACCCGCACCCACAGACACGCCCCACTCCCAGCCTCGGGAACCTCGGCTCTTTGCTGTCGCTGCTGACCTTCTAGACTCCACCTTCAGCTTTTGCTACCCCAAGTCCTAACTTTACCTAAATATAATAAAAACTATTATTTTGATACAGGGTCTTGTTATGTAGTTCAGGCTGGCCTTGAGCTTACAGCACTCCTCCTGCCTCAGCCTCCTAAGGGTTGGGATTACAGGCACATGCCACAACTGGCCCTAAATTAATTTTTAATTAAAACTTTTTTCCCCATACTGAGATTGAACCAAGGGCCTTCATTCTAGAGTTATAACCCCAAACCTTCTTACTTTGAGACAGGGTTTCACTAAGTTGCCCAGGTCGCGCTCAGACTTTCGACCCTTCTGCCTAGGCCTCTCAGAGCGCTGGGATTACAGGAGCTCCCCACCACGCTCACATCTCATTTTATTTATTCTGAAACGCACCCAGCACTACCCTGAGTAAAGTGACAACAACACTGGGGATAATGGCTTTCCCTGGAGGGTAGTCGCAGAGCACAAACAAATTCTTTCTACTATGGCATTTGTTCATGTAACCAACGTGTCTGAGCATCTGCTGGACTAGGCGCCCTTGGCGGCTGGGAATAACACAGTCTGTTCTCTCACGGAATTTAAATTCCAGCAGGTGAGAAGGCAGAGCCACGGACGTCACCCACCACCGACTGCACAATGTGTTAGAAGGGCGCGGCGCTAGGGGAAAGGGACAGGGCAAGGGAACTGGGGGGCTGCCAGCGCGAGCAGGGCGGGCACCTTAAATCCAGCCAAGGACTCAGTGGGAAGGTGCTCCTGACAGGTGAGGAGCTGGAACACACCCTGTGGGATGGAGAACAGCATCAGGACAGTGTACCTGGGGGGCTCCTGATTTCCTGTCACCCCCTTCTCCCCAGGTGACGGAAATGGGAGTGTGCAACTGATCCCGAGTTATCTGTGCAGGCAAGGCAATCACTAGGGACCTTCAGGGGCGTGAGGAGGCAGAAGAGGACAAAGCCACAAGCCTGGAAGGCAGGTGGCCACCACAAGCCGGAACAGGCTCGGAAATGAACTCGCCCTGGCAGCCTCCAGAGGACGCAGCCCTGGAGACGCATTTCAGACTCTGGCCTCCAGGCTGTTCCAAAATTAACCTGTTGCTGCAAGCCATGACATTTGTGGTAAATTGTGAGAACAGCCAGAGGAACCCAGGGGAGGTGGTGTGGTGGGAGGAACAGAGAAAGAACTGAATCTAGATAAAAGGATGAGAAAAGTCTTGAATGAGTACCTGAACTGCAAGCCAAAATGCACTTATTTATCGCCAACTGTTGACACTGCAATTAAACCGTTAGTTCAGAAAGAACAACTCGCACATTAACACCTTTTGTCTGAAAAGAAAAACATGCCTGCCACAGGTTCACCACCACTGGTCTAAAGTGTGGGCCAAGAAAGGAGCTGGAGTCCCAGGCCAGCGGTCCTGGTGTGGAAAGGGACGCAGAGGTGTGGACATCCCCTCACCTCTGCTGGGACAACTGTCAGGGTGGTGCGATGTGAGTCCCTGTGGACACCCAGCAGTGACAATGGGACACCTGCAATGCAGAGGGGCATCCGCACTCCTGGGAACAGACAGGCTACTGACGGTGAAGGCGCTGGTTCACGGACAGGATTCTCCTGTTTGGTTCCTCGCTGTATTCCCAGCGCCTGGGCAGCACCTGACATACAGCAGGCACCAGATAAAACTCTCATGGTCAGTCTAGGAGCAGAGAACGAGGAACAACGCTCCCTTCCCGAGCACCAACTACAAACGGCACCGAGGCAGAAGCACCACGTGGCGGCAGGCCGCACCTTTCAGGGAGGTGACGTGACTCAAGGCCACATGGCCAGCACACGGCAGTCCCACAGGGAGGATCCAGGTTGCCTGGGTGGGCGCCAAGGCTAGAAAGCGGGGTTCACTGAAGACTGGGCTGGGACAGGCTGAGGACAGCCAGCCCTGCAGCCAGAGATGGAGGGCGGAAGCAGGTTCCCTTCCCAAGTCCTCCCAGCACCTGAGCGACCCTCTGGGGTGAGACGGCGACCACACATCCCCCGCCTTCCCTCCTAACAGAAACTCTACTTCATCGGGCAGCAGTGAGTCCAGCCAAGGATTCCAGGACCGAGCAGGTATCAGGGGTGTCAGTGTGCCAAGGGGAGGCCCAGGTGCACAGCCTGCTACCAGAGGCCGGGCCAGGCAGCTCTAAGGCCAGGGGCTTGTCCAGGCCTTTCCCGTCAGCTGCCAGGCATGACGCTGCTCAGGGATGGGACCAGGCTCTGCAGCCACCTGCTGTGGCCGAGCTCCTCCACTCCTAGATGCTGCTGTGACCCAGCTTCCCCACCTGGAAAAGCGAGAGTGTAAAGACAAAATGATCTGACCCCCGTCAGGGGCTTGCAAGCGCCAGGGGTATCCTTAGAGCCCAGGAAACGCTAACTTCTTCTTCTTTTTTTTTTTTTTGTGGCACCGGGGATTGAACTCACGACCTTGCGCTTGCCAGGCAGGTGCTTAGGCCACTGAGCTAGATCCCCAGCCCTTGTGTTTTTGAGACAGGGTCTCACTAT
>RJWT010031400.1:0-14394 GCA_004365215.1 Cuniculus paca | reverse complement strand
AAAGAAAGAAAGAAAGAAAGAAAGAAAGAAAGAAAGAAAGAAAGAAAGAAAGAAAATCTCTTACTAAAAAGCAAAGAGAGAAGAAATGTCAGCCTCTTTTGTAGGGCTGATATAAAATAATACCTAATATATTTTCATTCTACTAGTTTTACTTTCCAGTGGTTACAGATTTGTGATGCACTGTAATGTTTTGTGATTGGAAATACTGCTACCCCTCTGGTGAATGCGATTCTCCCCCTTCCTGGCTCTGCCCTTATTTTCATTCTGCCCTGCTTAGGTAATGTCTGGTCTTCCGTCAGGTCCGCGGAGAGGGCAGCTTACTTGGCCTACTCAGGAGCCGAGCAGGGATTGAATGGAGTCCTGCTCTGTGCTCTTTTCACAGCAGGATCCTGTATCTCCATTTCTGAAGACACTGTCAGGCTGGGAATGTCGCTGGGTTGGGTCTGTGAGGTCCCTGAGTCTGTAATAAGGAACCTATCCCATCCTCGTGGCTCAAGGCGCGTAACACCAAATTTGTCATAAAGGCACATTATTGTGGGTTTACAATACCCATGCTTATTGTTTAGAATATTTCTACTGATGAATTATTAATTTTAATTTTATGAGTTTTATCATATTAAACAATGAGTACTTAACAGGAAAAAACTATTGAATTTTTAATGTTTATTGTTTATAAAAAAGTGTCAAATATTTCAATATTGATTGGTTTTTGGTGTACAAAGTCTAAAAAATAACAAAAATAAATTCCTATATGAAATGCAATGAAAATACCAATAGAACTCTACAAAAAAAATCTTTACTTCAACTACCACACATAAAGCAGTGTTCACACGTGAAATCAGCACATTCCATACATATGTATCATTTACACTGACAACATGTGTGTTTTGCTTTCCTGGCCTTTTTGTAGGATGTACGTGACATCTTGCTAGTCATGTTGTTTTGTCAGGAGGTTCTTATACAAGGTATAGTTAACAGGAACATAAAATATCAATAAAATAAGGTATTAAATTCTTAATATGTATGGTGCATTTAGAATAAACATCAACATTTTCACATTAGCTCTGTACTTGCTTATAAAACCTGAAAGATAACATCAGAAGTAAATTCCTGTATAAACCTCAATGAAAATACCAATCAGTCTCTATAACAAAATTAATCTTTGCTTTAATTATCCTACCCAAGGCAATCTGCACACATCTCTCTTATACTGACAGGACATGGAAACTTTCCTTTCCTATGTGGCAGGCTATTCTCGTCACTTCTCTTGTCTTCCTGTTCTGTCAGGAGCTTGCTACTATGCTGTAGAATGGGCACTTAACAGGAAAATAAAATATCAATTAAAAAACCCGTGAAATTTGTAATGAGTGCTTATAAAAGACAACAACATTTTAACATTAGCAGTTTACTCACTTACAAAATCTAAAAGGTAACATTAGAAGTAAAAACCTATGTAAACCATAATGTAAACAGAAATAAAAGTTCATTACAGAAATAATCTTTTTTTCTTTTTTGTTTTTTCTTTTGGTACCGGAGTTTGAACTCACAACCTCGTGCTTGCCAGGCAGGCGCTTATGCCGCTGAGCTACATCCCCAGCCCCCAGAAATAAACTTTGATTCAAGTGTCACACCGAGTACAATCTTCACAAACAAAAACTGCATGTTCCATCCACAAGTATTGCTTACATTGTTAACATTTATGTTTTGTTTTGTTTTTTTCCTGTTCTTTCCTGTAGAGTACAGTTAACATCTTTTTATTTTACTATTGTCATAGTATGTCTTTGTGATGCTGTGCCTGCCTGTTCATCTGTCAGCTCACCAGCATGCTGCACAATTTTTTTGTGTAGTTCTCCAGGCAGAAACATTTTGTTTTTCCTCTGCTATAAATGATCTTTTATGAATTCTAGTCCTGATCTTCTAAGAAAATTTCTCCATGATATTTGGCACTTGCTATATTCTTTGTAAGTCATCAAACTATTTATGCCATACTTGTTTAGGATGGAGTAAAACACAAGCATTGGCCAATGCTTTGTGTTTCGAGGGACATCGTAACTGGTGTATAACTCATCAACATCATCTCCTCTGCCTTTGGTTTTGTTGTAGAAAGTTACCATTTCAGGTTTCCATTTTGTCGAGGTTTCCCTATCAACATTTCCATCATAGTGAAATGTTGACATCAGCAGTACCAGTTTGTTTTCCTTTGCCATGTATGAGGCCAATGTTATATCTTTCTGAAATCCAAGGATTGTACTATATGATTCTATGTTTTGAAATTGCAACGTTTCATTTGGAATTTCCATCTTATTCCTGGGTACAATTCCTGTGCTAGTCAACTTATGTTCTGGTCACAAATATACCATCAGTTGGAAGCTGGTAAATCAATTGTAGAAGGTCACATTTGGATTAGTTTGGGAGTGTGGGAGTAACAAGTTGTTCACAATATCATCTGATTTATTACTATATAAATACGAACCTGGTGACTGAGTGACTGGTTAAATTTTTAAATTAAAGACATAATAAGTCTTTGCATGTACAAGAGCATAAATTTTTATGCCATATTTTGGAAGTTTTGAGGGAATATTTTGCCAGAAGCCACAGTGACCATGAAATGCTGCAAGATGTTCATCAACAGTCATGTATCCAGATGGGATGTAAATTGCTTGACAAGTACCCACAAATTTCTCAAACCATGAGTGGATAGCAGGCACATTATCAATTCTTTTTCTTTCCTGGTAGATGGTTTTGTCATCAAACCTCAAGCAATTTTGAAGAAAACCACATCTTAGTGTCATTGTTACTCTACAAACCTCAAGCCCACATCCACTGCTTTTCCATAAACCTTTTCCATTCTTGAGATTACTAGTAGAAAGCCCTGCTAAGTACAGCAGACCTATGAATGCTTTCTGTTCAGCTAGTGAGGTACAATAATAAATACATTTTTTAGTACGGTTATTGATGCATACGGAACGTTTTACTTACACTTCAGCATTTGTGTATTTCACAGCATCTTGTAGCATTTCATCTATTACAAACAACTTCAGACACAGAATGGCAGTGCTGGCATTCTGTCCAATAGGTTTCACTCCTACCAAGATCTCCACTATATTTTTGGACCTAGTTCTAACATTGGGTCCTTCCATTTGGTTGTGTGACCACTTTGTACCATTTCTATTAGCTGTATATACACTCACATTGCTGTTTTCTTTGTCATTGGAATGAAGGAGTCTGCATTCCCTGTGTCTGTATCAGTCAATTTGGCTGCATTTCATTGTCACAGGAACTTTGGCTCACATAACCGGCATCAAACTCATTATCATCCTTATCATTCTTTCATGAATGATCTGATGATTCATTTTCTACCTCCTCTAAAATTTTTAAATCTGGTTTTTCATGTGTCATTCTACTTAATTGGGTTACCAGAAAAATTAAAAGAAAACTTTTTAAAAACAAATCTTAAATATAAAGAAATTTAGCAAAGAGTATTTCATGGGTAAAATTCACCAGTTCCTGATTTGAATCTCCTATACATACTTTACTATTTGTCTGCCAAGTGGGTGAATGCACAGATGAGTATTTGCTTTCCCCAGGCACAGCTACTGTGAGTCACACCCACATTGTGTGTATTGTAAAATACATGTTTATAGAACAGAAGAGTAGTGTGGGTATATTTTACCCTCTGTGATGCTCAGGTAAACATGCAAAACCAGTTATCTAGAGCATTATGTGGGTGAATATCCCAGTCTGATACTTTTGCACACATGCACACATCTTTACTTTTACACACATGCACACACCTTGCCCTTTGTCATACCAAGTGGGTAAACATGAAGATTGCTTCCTGTATCCCCCAGATGCAGCTACTGAGACACAGCCAGCTACTATTATGCTAAAGTACATTATGCTAAAATAGTTACAGTAAGAAAGTATGGGATGGGTTGTTGTAATCCAGTGTTATGCCAGCGGGTTTGCAGGCTCACTGACTCTCAGAAAAAGAATTTTCAGGATTTCTCAATAAAAGAGACAAGGAAAGAGTGGTTTAGAACAACTCAAAAAATGGAGTGCAGGTGCTCAGAGAAGGGAGAACAAATTAAAACTGGAGTGGGGTACATTTCAAGGTGTCTTCAAGATTGGTAACTTAGACTGTCTGTCAGGTTACACTGCAAGCCATCTACATAGCTTCAAGTTGAGACCAGCCAATGTTGCTGCTTCCTTGGGTGGAGGAAGCACAGTTTACAAGGGAAAGGACATTTAAGAATTATTTTTACTTTTTAAAGTTTTATTAGTACATATTAGCAGTACATGCAGTTTATAGTCATCTTGAGAGTGGGTATATGATCAGACTGCTGCTTGTTTCTTTTTTTAATACACTTCCCCATTCCTTCTCCCTTCGTCCTTCCTCCTCTATTCCCTTGTCTTAGTTTTCCTTCTTATTGATATTATTAAACTTAGCTCATGTTATGCCATATAGTTATTACATTCATTGAGGTTATCAGGTTCCTGTACCTGGCATATCTTTATTCTACTTATTTCCCTTTCCCCTCCTCTTCACCCCTCACCCTTGTTCCCTTGGACCCTTTCCCTATTGCAAGAGCTCCATTATTTTGTCCCCTTCTATCCATCCTTTATTATTCACTTTGTTTGTACTTTGAGTGACCTCACTCAAATGAGAGATATCATATGGTATTTAAGCTTGTGTGTCTGGTTTATTTCACTCACTGTTTTATTTTCCAGGTGTATGCATTTTCCTACAAATGTCTCGAATTTGTCATTCTTTATAGCTGAGTAGTATTCCATTATATATAGATACCACATTTTCTTTATCCACTTGTCTGTTGATGGGTATACAGGCTGCTTCCAGGATTTAGCTATCATGAATTGTGCTATAAACATTGATACACTTATGTAGCCGTAGCATGATATCTTAAGCTTTTGGGGGGAAGATTCCCAGAAGGGAGATGGCTAGGTAATATGAAATTTCTAATTTAAGTTCTTTGAGAAATCTCTACACTGATTTCCATAATGGTTGTACCAGTTTGCTTTCTCACAAACAATGTAAGAGGGTTCCTTTTTCACTACAGCTTTGCTAGTGTTTATTATTTGATTTCTTAATGGTTGCCATTGTTTCTGGAGTAAGACGGGATCTTAGCATTGCTTTAATTTGCACTTCTCTAATGATCAGAGATGTTGAACATTTTTTCATATATTTGCTGACCATTTGTACATCTTCCTCTGTGAATTATCTGTTCATTTCTCTTGCCTGTTTCTTGACCGGGTCTCCAATTTCAGGAGGTTTAATTTTTTGTGTTCTTTATAGGTTCTAGACATTAGATCTCTATCTGAGGAGTAGTAGGCAATTTTTTTTCCTATTCTGTAGATTGTCTCTGTACTGATTGATTCTTTTTCTGTTTAGCGGTTTTTAGTCTGATACAACCCCATTTGTTGATTCTTGCTGTTATTTCTTGTGCAGTTGAGGTTCTGTTTAGAAAATTCTTTTCTACACCTATGCTTTCAAGTGTTTTACTGATTTTGTCTTCCAGAAAGTTTAATGTTTCTGCTTTAATGTTTATATCTTTGATTTATTTTTATTTTTATTTTTATTTAGCATATGTTGAGAAAAATGGGTCCAGTTTTAATCTTCTGTAAACAGAAACCAGTTTTCCAAGCACCACTTGTTGAATGGGCTATCTTTCCTCCAACATATGCTTTTGGTACCTTTTTCAAAGATCAGATAGCTACATGTGTCAGAGGATATTTCTGTATCCTCTATTCTGTTCCATGGTCCATGCATCTGTTTTTGTTTCAATATAATGCCATTTTTTATCACTATTACTTTGTAGTGTAACTTGAAATCAATATTGTAAGGCTTCCTGCTCTGCTCTTGTTGCCTATAATTGCTTTTGCTATTCTGGGTTTCTTCTGGTTCCATATGAATTTTAGGATTGTTTTCTCTAATTCCGTAAAGTATGCTGTTGGTGTTTTGATTAGGACAGCATTGAATCTATGTAACAGTTTTGGGAGTGTGACCATTTTGACAGTATTTGTTCTGCTTATCCAGAAGCAGGGAATATTTTTCTATTTTCTGATGTCCCCTTTAGTTTCTGTCTTCAGAGTATAGTAGTTTTTTTGTAGAGGTCTTTCATTTCTTTGGTTAAGTTAAATCCTAGGTATTTCATTTTTCATGAAGCTACTATGGTTTTTGTAATTTCTTTCTCACTGAGTTCATTATTGGTACATATGCTAATGATGTTTTTGCATCGACCTTACATCCTGCTATGTTGCTGAAGTTGGTTATTAATTTTAAGAGTTTTTTGGTTGAGTTCTTTGGGTCTTCTATGTAGAGTATCATGTCATCTGCAAATAATGATAATTTGAGTTCTTTCTTTCCTATGTGTGTCCCTTTTTTTCTTTCTCTTGCTTGATTGCTCTGGCTAATATTTCAAGCACTATGTTGAACAGAATTAGTGATAGTAGATATCTTTGACTTGTTCCTGATTTGAGTGGGGATGTTTTTAGTTTTTCCCCATTTAGTATGATGGTGCCAGTTGGTCTGTCATGATAGCTTTTATCATATTCGAGCATGGGCCTTCTGCACCAGTTTTCTTTAGAATTTTTATCATGAAAGGTATTGGATTTTGTTGAAAGCCTTTTCCACATCTACTGATATAATCATGTGGTTTCTGGCCTTACTCCTGTTTATGTGATGCATTACATTTATTGACATAGGAATGTAAAGCGATTCTTACATCTTTGGAATGAAACCTACTTGATCATGATGTGTGACTTTTTGCTGATTTGAAGTTACATTCTATTCGCTAATATCTCATTGAGGATTTTTGCATCTATGTCCATTAAGGAGACTGGCCTGCGCTTTTCTTTTTCTGTTGGGTCTTTGTCTGGTTTTGGGACCAGAGTAACACTGGCTTCCTTAAATGAATTTTGGAGCACTCCATCCCCTTCAATTTCTTTGAAGAGCTTGGAGAGCATTGGTGATACAGCATCCTTAAGTGCATTATAGAATTCATCAGTGCGTGCTTCAGGTCCTGGGCTTTTTTGGTGGTGGTGGTAGTAGTGGTAGATTCCTTATTACTGTGTCAATTTCATTGAGTGTTATTGGGTTGTTAAGCATATTTATATCTTTTGAGTTAGCTTTGATAACTTGTATGAGTCTAGGAATTCATCCATTTCTTCAAAATTTGCTAATTTGTCAGAATACAGTTTTTCAAACTAGTTACTATTTTCTGAATTTTAAGTGTCTGTTATGATTTCAGCTTCCCCATTTCTGTATTGATGTGAGTCTTTTCTCTCTTTCTTTTGGTATACTTGATAATGGTTTACCTGTTTTATTTACTTTTTCAAAGAATTAGCTCTTTGTTGATTTTTTGTAAGTTTTTAAGTCTCAATTTCATTGACTTCTACTCTCATCATTGTAATTTCTTTCCTTGATTCCAGGTTCAGGTTGGTTTGTTGTTGTTTCTCAAGTATCTTAAGATTTCTCATAAGGTTATGTATTGGACTTTCTCTGTTTTCCCAATGTGAGCATTTATTGTAATGAATTTTCCTCTTAGAACTGCTTCCATAATGTCCCAGGAGTTTTGTTGAGTTATACAGTCATTGTCATTAACTTTCAGACATTTTTTAACTTCTTCTTTGATTTCTTCTGTGATTCATTGGTTGTTTAGGAGTATGTTTTTAATTTTCCAGGAATATTTTGCCTTTCCTGAAATTTCTTCTCCCACTGATTTCTTTTTTCATTGCACAGTGGTCTGATAGTATGCATGGGGTAATTTCAATTCATTTATATTTACTTAAGAAAGTTTTGTGGACTAGTATGTGATCTATTTGTAAAAAGTACTATGTGCTGCTGAAAAGAATGTATAGTCTGCTATAGAGAAGTACTCTATAAATATCAACTAAGTCCCTGCATTCAAGGGTGTGATAGAGCTCTGAAATTTAATTGAATTTAATTAAATTTAATTTTTTGTTTAGTTGATCTATCTCTCTGCAAAAGTGGAGTGTCAAAATTTTCCTACTATGATTGTGTTAGTGTTTATTTGTTCTTTTAAATTCAGCAGTTTTTATTTTATAAAAATAGATGCTCCAGTATTCCTTTAACTAGTATGTTCCTTTAACTAGCATGTAGTGACTTTCTTGGTCTCTTCTAATCAGTTTTAGCTTGAACTTTACCATATCTGATACTAGAATTGCTACCCTTGCTTGTTTTGGGGGTTCTGGTGCATGAAATGTTGTTTTCCATCCTTTCACGTTTAGTCTATAAGTATCTTTTTTGATTAGATGAGTTTCTTGTATGCAACAGACTGCTGGATTCTGTTTTTTGATCCATTTGCACATCTGTGTCTTTTAATTGGAGAGTTGAGGTCATTGATGTTGAGAGATACTACTGAGATGTGTTGATTATTTACTCTCATTGCCTTCTTTATCTGTTGATGAATGCTTTGTTTTTCTTTTTCTGACATTTGTTGAGATTTATCCATTGACAGTTCTTTGAGTTTTTGTTTCTTCTGTGTTTTTACCTGTGTTGGTAGTCTCATTATTTCTGTCAAGAAAGTTCTTAAGTATTTTCTCAAATGCTGCTTTAGCGCTCATATATATTTTGGTGTAGCTTTTTTTTTTTTTCCTTTAATGGAAACACCTTATTTCTCCATCTATTTTGAAGGACAGTTTTGCTGGGTAAGCTAATCTGGTTGAAGCTACTTGCTCTTAGGGTTTGAAATATTTCACTCCAAGCTCTTCTGGCTGTCAGGGTTTGTGGTGAGAAGTCTGCTGTGATTCTAACTGGTTTACCTTTATATATAAACTGCTTTTAAAATTCTGGTTTTTTGCTGATATATGGTAATTGAGTAAGGATTTGCTTTTGTTTGGTGTTCTGTATCACTTGCTTGTATTTTAAACTTTTATATTTGGAAAATTTGCTTCTATGGTTTCTATAAACATGCTAGTAAATCCATCTGTGTTATCTTCTAGTTTTTCTCTAGCTCCACTTAGCCTTACAATGGTCTTCTTATTGTCATGTAGTAGTTGTTGAATAATCTTCTCTTGTTGTTCTCTTATTTTTTTGTGTGTGGCTTCTCTGAGTACTTCATTGTAATTCACTATTTTGCGCTCAATTTCAGACACCTTGTCTTCACATTGGTGATATCTGCAATTTGTGAATTTTATACAGTTTTTTTTATTTCAGGCATTTCTGTGTGACAACTTTGTGAGGATTCTATCTCCTTCTTGCATCTGTCATTTACGTTTTGAACTCATTTGGCTAGCTCATCCAATATTTACATATTTCCCCTGTATTCACTATGGGGATATTGAGCAAAATTGCTGTCAACTTTCTACTCACTTATGCTTTGAACTCACCTAATTTTTTCATCCCTTCCATAAACTTTTCATAGAGTTCTCCTACCTGGTATTTGCTTTTCCCTCCCTTTGTGAGCCCTTGTTCGGCCTTGGGAGAGTCGGGAGACCTCAGGGGTCTTCCGTTGCCTCGCTTCCCTATGCGTCTTTGTGTATGTGTATCTGTGGGATATATCTCCCTGTTTTTCCCCTTTTTGGGGTGGGTGAGGAATGTGGGTTAGGTCTAGAAGTGTAAGGAGAGTTTGTGACATATATGGAGATTTTAGTAGGACGTTGCTTCTGCGTGAATAATTTTCAGCTTTGTATGTCCAGTGCTAGTATTTACTTCTTCTAGTATTTACTTTAAGTGATCTGGATTCTGGACTTATGCTTTACAGAAAGAATTACTTCTGGTTACAACAGTACCAATAGATTCAATAATACAACACTTCTATATGATAGTCCTTGCATTTATACCTCTCCCCTACGTCTATCCTCTATGTACTCTATGATCATTTATTATTTGTAATTGTTCTGCAGCAAGGAAGGTGAAGTGGAAGTAGGAGAATGGGAGGTGGTTGGATGAAGAGTGCAAGACACTAAGGGGGTGGTCTGAAGCAAGGGGATAGTGATGAGAAGAAAAACATGATGTGAGCCCTAATAGTATTGGAGTACTTTTCATTGAGTTAGGGGTTAGTGTTAAGAGTTTTAGGAGGACATCTGTGAGGGAAGGAGTGAAATATGGGAAGAGGGAGGTTTCCTTTGTGACTGAGGAAAGCTTTGTGGTTGTCAGAGTCTATTGATAGAAAGGACAATAGGCTAGTTAAGATATGGAAGAGCCAAAGGCTCAGGATGAGAAGAGTTGAGGCTTAAAACTAGAGAAGACAGCAGTGACTATGGGGGAGCTAAGTACAAGAAATTAAAATTTGGGAGGCGGAGTTTATATATTTGGAAAAAGAATAGAGAGATATGGTAATAATATTACTACTGGGGTTTAAGGTAAAGAAACTAGACAAAAAGTCGAGGTGAGGGAGAGAACTTAGACACCTATTAATCAGAGCTGATGGAAGAAAAACATACACAAAAGCAAACACACAAAAAACTATAAAAGAACATAACATAATTCTACATCACTAAATAAACCAAGAAACAAACAAAATTCAAAGCTAAAGATATCTGGTGGGAACACAGGTTAAATACTCCGGTGAGACAGTATATGCGATTCACATGCAGCTTCTTTGCCAGAGAGTCAGATTGCTCACACCCCAATAACCCCTCTGATCCCTTCACTGCAACACAGAAGCTACATCACAGCCAGGGCCTCTTTCTCTCAGGGTGCAGACATGCTTGCAGAGTCTGATTCCGTCTGAGGAACCCTGGCTGTTCCTCTCCCTCGGTGTGATGGTGGAACTGGCAGACAGGTTCACTGGCACAAAATCGTCCACTGAGCCAGGAGGATTCCTATACAATTACATCAGCTACAGTAGTAACAAGTGAATCCATTACAGTGGTATCTATCAGGGCAAGATGAGAAATAACAGACCACGAGACCCAACTTTGGTTCTCCCTTAAGCCTAAAGAAGAAATCTATGCTAATAGTGTAAGCATCATAATGGCCTAAGTATGGACCCACAGCTAATATGCACTAAATACGATAGCTATGTCTCCTGTAATGGTTTTTTAAAAAAAAGCATTCACAGCAATTTTATAGAATCCGTTATCTAAAACCCAGGGATTGGAGATTGGGTAATGCCAGAGGGGTGGGAGAAGAAAAGGGAGGAAAAAAAAAAGGTTTTGTTTTGTTTTTTAAAGTCTTCCACTAAGTGGTATAGAAAGGAGGAAATGGGGTATAAAGGATCATTACAGTGGTAGGAATATGTTATACATTTATGCAGGGGTAACAGGGAAAATCAGGTACAAAAATCAGTGGTGGGAAATAGGACTGAGAAGAGATTTTATGATTAATATAAATATTAGGGAAAATGTTAAAGGAAGACCAATGAAAAGGGGGGAAAGAGAGAAAAGAAAAAGAAGGATGAGAAACGGGAAAAGAATTGAGGCAAAAAGATGAAAAAAAGCAGAAAGAATAAGAAGAGATAAGGAAAAATTCCATTACCTTCAATGAACTAGATCAGAGGAAAATGGCAAGTGGAAGAGAAGTATGTGCACACACCCATACACACACACACACACACACAAATGCACACAGTCATCAAAGAAAAAAAGGGAAAATAAGGGAATAAAAATGATGGGAAATGAACAGAAGGAGGAAAACAAAGAGAAAGAAAGAAGAAAAAGAAAGAAAGAAAGAAAGAAAGAAAGAAAGAAAGAAAGAAAGAAAGAAAGAAAGAAAGAAGAAAGAAAGAAAGAAAGAAAGAAAGAAAGAAAGAAAGAAAGAAAGAAAGAAAGAAAGAAAGAAAGAAGAGAAATAAAGTTTTGGATTTGATTATGTTCTCACTGGACGTCTACGGGGCAGTCCACCCCCAGAACCATGCTGGGTGCAGACATCTGCATAGAGTGGTAACAGGCATTGATCTTCCAATACTGTGTAACTCAGGATGAACCTGGACTCCAACCACAGGAGCTGGGTCTATGTTCAACAGCTCCAACCCCTCAGCAGGATTCCCTCCAGGCTGCTTTCTGATTGCCAGTTGCCTCCCATGGTTGCTTTCCTTCCCTCATCTGCTCCGGGAATTTGACAGTGTGGGGCATGGTTTGTAGCCAAGGGGCTGCTCTGGGAACCAAAGTTGAACACTGAGCCCTTCCCTATAATGGCATCCCCACCAATTCTTGTTCCACAGTTATGGTGATGAACTCTGGGCCAAGGTCATTCACCAACAGTTGACTGCAAAAGGACATTCTGGAATCAGTATCCCTCATTTTCTTTGTAGTTGCCAACAGTCACCGATTCTCTTAGTCCCAGTGTGGCTCTCATGAGTGAAAAATGTTTAGTTTCACTTTGTCACCCACGTGGTGGCTGGCCAGCCACTCCCAGCTGTGGTTTGCAGAGGGTCCCCTCTCTTTTCCATGATGTGCTCTATTTCTTCCGTATCATTTAATTCTTTTTTCCCCTCTTTTGCTGGTTCCCTCCTGGTTCCTGGGTAACACCCTCTCACTTTTATTCCTCTCCAAGTTACTGTTTTCCAGACTGCAGACACTTTGTCCTGGAGAAGCTGAAACGCTAGTTCTTACTACTCTGCCATTTTCTTTCTTCTCTCTTCTAAAACTGGGAGTTTTTTTGAGTGAGTTCTCAGAAAGGAAAAAAGGCTTGTTCTGAAGCTACAGTTCTTAACTGTAAAATCTCAATTTCCTTATCTCCTTTCTACCCACTTTTTATTTCTTTTGTACTGCCTCAGGAAGGTCATGGAATTACCTACATACTGGCAGAAAACCAGAAGTAAGTCTAAGCAGTTGGTCATGGTAGGTCCCTCAGCAACTGTCTTAGTCACTTTTCTCTCGTTGCTGAGACACAGTATCTGACACCCAAAGTGAAGCAAGGAAAGGTTTATTTCTTACAGTTTTGGGAGGTTTCAGTTTATACTCAGCTGGCTCCAAGGCAGGGTAGTGTGGCTGAGGGGCAGTCGTTCATGGCAGCCCACAAGCAACAAGAGCGAACAGGGCAAAAAGGGGGGCAGGCAACACACCTTCTTCCCTTCCTTATATTGTATGCTGGCTCCACCCCTGGGTGGGTGCAGCACTCACACTGCTAATCCCAGTGCTAGACAACAAATCAATCACAAATACTAGACTCAGCCATCCCCATGACTGTATGAGCCTTGGTGGGCCACCCAGACACAAACCATAACAGCATCTATCTGGTTTTTTTCATTCCAACACAAAATGCATCTATCTGGTTTTTTGCATTTCAACACGAAACATATCTGTCTTTGAGCTGGGACCACTGAGTTTATACTATAGCATCTCACCAGAACCACAATGCTCTGGTGTTATCCATATCTCGCTCTTTCCCAGACACAAAGTAGTCCCCTTTTCGGCTCCCACCAAGTCCACTTGTAGCAAACATGCATTATGTTTTAGCTACCTAATATCCTTTTATCCTTTTTGGAGGAAGTACATTCTAGCATTCCATGTGATCCTTGTGGTTTTGCCAGTCCTGTTGACCTCTTCCGGTCTTATAACCTGTTTTATTCTATTCATGTTGCTATATCAAAATTTTACAGATGGAGTCAAATTTATAAACAATAGAAATTTATTTCTCCCAGTTCTAGGGTCTGGAATATCTGAGATCAAGGCCCTGGCATTCAGTATTTGATGAGGGCCTTCTTGCTGTGCCCTCATATGACAGGAAGCAGAGGGAAAAAAGTGATCTTTATAGTTCCCTCCAGCATGCCTTTCAAAACATGGACAGAGCACCCTAAAAGTCTCTGTCCTGCTTAGAGGCAGATAGGCAGCTCTCCACCTCGCACCAGCAGTGACAGTCAAATGCAAGATGTTCTCTTCAGCATCCCTCCACTTTCATTTCCACTGCTGCTCCAACTATACTGCTGCATAGGTTGAAGCTGACAAGTTTGATGTTAATATAAACCCAAGTATAAACTCAATTTCTCCCAACAGCATCCATATGAGTAGAGGGAAAGTGCTGTACACAGAAGAGAAACTGTATTTCATTTGTTTCCTATTTTCATCGTTCAGTGTTGAGTGCTGTGATAGGCAGTTTCCAAGGTGGAAATCCCTGCCTTCTATACAGTCCCTTCTCGTTTTGTAACAGAATTGGTCTCTATGACCAGTAGAATATGGTAGAAGTAATGATATGTAACTTTCACTATTAGGGATAAAAGTTGGATCTCTCTCTCTCTCTCTCTCTCTCTCTCTCTCTCTCTCTCCCTCCACTCACTCTAGAAGCCAGCTGCCTTATTGTGAGAAGCTTTATGGAGAAGCCCATCATGCAAGAAACTCAAGCTTTTTACCAACAGTCACATTAGTGATCT
This sequence comes from Cuniculus paca, assembly GCA_004365215.1. Classification (NCBI taxonomy): domain Eukaryota; kingdom Metazoa; phylum Chordata; class Mammalia; order Rodentia; family Cuniculidae; genus Cuniculus; species Cuniculus paca. The sequence goes on along the minus strand of RJWT010031400.1, from coordinate 100 downwards.
TGGAAATGGATTCCCTACTCTATTTAGCCTCAGAGGACATCAAAACTAGTTGATATCTTGACTGGAGATCAAGATACCCTGAGCCTGAACCTGAGCTAAC
>RJWT010031399.1:0-14393 GCA_004365215.1 Cuniculus paca | reverse complement strand
TAAAAGCAGCCAGCAATACCTGTGCCAGGATATTAGGATATTAGGCTATCTTGAAATTTCCTTCACAAAATCAATTAGTTCACACACACACTCACACACCCACCATCTCAGTCTCCTGCAAAGTCTCAGAACTTAGGCAAAATTTACATGAAGTTTCTGCTACATCACAACATATACGGCCTCTAGTTCAACTTCCAGTGGAGTGAAAATTCCCACCTGAAACTTCCTATATCTGGCCTTTACTGTTCACATTCCAATCAGCATTCTGGCCTTCTGTGCTCAGACCAGAATCACCTGTCAGGCTCAACTAACAACATTCTAATGCTTCTCTAATCTGTGTATCTAAACCTTTCCAAACTACTTCCACAAATCAGTTCCAGAGGCTTCTAAACCACGTGATTAGGCACAGTTACAGCACACGGCCTCTCATGTATCAAATTTCTGTATCAGTCAGCTTTCCAAGTACTGGACACAAAACACGACACCAAAACTTAAAGGAGGAGCAGTTTAATTTGTCTAACAATTTGTGGGAATCTGCCCATGTTGGGTGGCCCCAGGGCATAAACACGGCAAATTGCTCACCCCACGTCATCCAGAAAGAGGAGACAGAAAGGGGAAAGGAAGAGAATCGGGATCCAAGAATACAAACCTTCACTCCCACTCCCACTGACCTGCCTCCCCCAACCAGACCCACCAACTGGGAGCACATTCAGCGTGAACTCCTCAATGTGTTCACTTCCTAGTGAGTGGACTTCTGCCGTGACTCAGTCACCTTCCACAAGTCCCACTCTGAACATGAGACTTTCAGGGAAAAATTTCTATCTAAATCATAGCATGTGACTTGCTCATCAATGTGACAAACACAGCACACAAATGTAGGTATCAGTAACACGTGAAGAGAAGGGAGGGACATGACAGGTGTAAGAACTCTTTCTATTTTATGATTAACTTTTATAAATCCAAAATAAAAGTCTAAAATCAAAATAAAACTATAAGAGACTCTAAAAATAAAGTTCAGTAATTGCAGAAAAGCAAAACATACAGATGATAGAGTTAGATGTTTGAGATCCAGTATTATTTCTTCTATTTTCTAACTTTCTGAGGTCAGGTATTACTTAACTTCTCCAAGACCAAGTAAGCTGGCACAAAAAGGGAACATTGGTGGTTTTAGTCAGACAACATTATATTTAAATGAGCTAATGGTCATCACATGCTCTGGAGAGTGACTCCAATTTTTTTTGTTTTTGTTTGTGTTTTTGTTTTGGTACCAGGGATCTAACTCACGACCTCACACTTGCCAGGCAGGTGCTTAAGCTGCTGAGCTAAATCCCTTGTCCCTCTAATGATTTTATTCCAAACTTATGTTTGAAACTACTTACTGGATGTCCCACAGGAATCAAATTTTCAATATATCCCTGATTAATGTATCTTTACTTTCCTCATTTTACACCTTCCCTGCCTCCTTTGTCCCTATTTCACAGACATTGTCAAGGCACAATGGGTAAAGAAATGACTTCTCAATACTTGATCTGGGTCTCTAAGGATTAACCGGAAATATCATTTATAAGCAACATAATATTAACTCTTATTTTCTACTGCTCATGGATAATTGGTCACCAAATCTTTTCAATCCTAACATATAAGTAGGTTTATAATACAATCTTGTCATTTTTTTGTATTTATCATCTCTCATGTAATATACCTATGAAATCTTCCAATTGAAGACTCTGACTTCAATTAAACCTGATTCATACTTATTATTCATCCTGTTATTACTCATTATGCTGCCACAATTTTTAAAGTAATAATTTCTAAATCATGTTCACTGTGCTCCAGGAAAACTTCTTCCCTGGTAGGATGTGGAAGGTACTTGATGATCTGCTTTTCTTACCAGCATTATAAATTTACACACATTATTCAGTCATCTGTGCCTATTTGATTTTTTAAAATAGATTCTTCACTCCTGCAAGCCACTCTTACTTCCTGAGTCAGATTTTATCTCCGTTTCCACATGGATGCTTCCTGTTATTCCTTTGAGACAAAGAACAGGCATAGGGAAGTCATTTCTTTCCTCGTTTTGCTTTGAGAAAGAAGAGGATGTCCTCCTTTTGGTCCCTCTCCTGCAATCCATTACACAACAGGAAAAAGTTCGTTTCATTTACTTACAAATCAGAGTTAAGTACTTAATATCAAGGATGACATCAAGTTTAAACCTCTATTTTTTCAAACCATGAAATGTGCTCATTAAATATTTGTAAATATTGAAAGAGATAGATGGAGAAAGGAAGAGATGGAGGGAAGATAATAAAATCAGTGAAGAAAGGAAGAAAAAATGAAGGAAGATTTAGGCAAATTCTAATCTCATAATTTAAATGAATAAAAATAACATTGAGTGAGTTCCATTATGAACAAGAAACCGAGACACATTTTATATTATACAAATATTCACAGTAGTCTCACAATTCTAAATCATATTGTAATATGCTATTTAATTGAAAATAAAATGGCATCCATTTTAAGATGGTGACATTTTATAATGCCTAGAGAAAGAAAAAGAAACATCAAACCCTTAACAACACACCTTCACTTCATAGATGTTGAAATATGAAGAAATGCACATTATGGAACCCAAGAAATAAGGTAGATGAAAATGGAAGTCCATTCTTGTGGAACATTCCTGATATACTCCAAAAGGAGAGAAGCATTCCGTCATCACCTAGTTCCTGCATATATCAGCGAGTGTCAGGCAGAGAACACAGTGAATTAAAGTTGGTTCTAAAGTTTTCAATAGTTACTGCCAAGAAAAAGCATGATAGTTCACATGATTCAGAGGGTCTACAAAATATTTACAAGCGAAGGTAAAACAATTTACTTCAGCTATAAAAACAGGAGACAAATTTTTACCATGGGTAATATTCAATTCTTAGGAGCCCTCTTCTGCAAAAAAGAATGCTGCAAAATCAAGTCCTGGAAGTACTCTCATTCAACACAGACAGAAGATGCTACAAATGCCACACATCTCAACGCTGCAATCCAACCATGCTCCTAGAGATAACGGTACCTGCCATACTTTCCTTTCCAAGCATTGGCATAAAGAACAGTAGACATATTCTTTCATGCAATTTTTCTCCACTATTGTAACATTGTTTGAATACTGGTTTAATTACTAATTATTAGAGAGATAAAAGCCATTCTGCAAATACTAAATTTTAAGTACTATTTTTAAAACAAAGTAGCATTAAAAAACGTTAGTTCTCATGTGGGATAAAGGAACCAGTTCAGGCTTAAAGTCAGACGCACAGGAATCAAATGGCTGAACAAAAATTCCTCCTTATGGCCAAAATACAGCACCAAGGTTGAAATTTCCATAATATCTCATCAGCATAAAAGCAAAGGTCAATTGGCTCAAAAATAAGTGTGATTTCAATACAAATACTTGGCAAGACAACTGTGCACTAAGGCAGAAGCATTGCCAATGAGAAGCAATTTCGTGCCAGGGAATCTAATTTGTTGAATCAGCAGACTAACTTCACAGGTAGATACATTAGCTCAAATAGAATTAAAATCACAGCACAGTAAAGTAACTATTAAGTATTAAAAACTCAAGTATATTTCTTTCTCCACTCCCATAGTTGATTTTAAAAAGTGAGTATCTTACAATTTCTATTTGCTGAGAGAATTACATGGAAATCATACTTCTAATTATAAGTTCAGTCTCTCACAATGGAAAATCTGAGGGGTTTAGATATTAATGAAATACCTCATTACTTGGTCACTATAGACAATAGCACGATTTTGCTGAAACAATTTTTTTTTAATTTTTGATTTTTTAACACTGGTTTTTCTTAATATCGCAAAAAATCCCCAAATAAACTGCAACCCTAGAAGCCTACAGAGACTGGAGGATAAACAGGACACCTTCCTTCCTGCTGGGCAGTAAGAACGTGGAGAAGGAAAGCGCCCGGAGAGGAATTCTGGAATGAGACCCTAATGGCCCGTGACATTCCACCGCAACTGTGCATTGATTTTATTTGAAGAGACTTACCACAGGCTTTATGAGGAGAAAAAAATGACCTTTTGTTAATTTTGGAACTACGGGAGCATTTGGAAGACTGCATGTACCACAAACAGCATGAAACCATTTAGCTGGCCTGTTGCTCCACACAGCAGCCCAGCCTACATGTGGACTTCTGCAACTGTCTCCATCGATGATACTTGTTCGTATCTGTACTCAAAAGGCCACATTTGCAAAGCTGTCAAAGTGTTCATTAGGGATAAAGGGTAAAAGAAGCGATCAGTAGGCATAAGTGATTTTACAATTTGTGAATTTTCTAAAAAGCAAGAAAAGTATTGGTGAATATTTAAAGGAAATGTGGGAGTAGTATTCTCTAGAATATCTTGCTATGCTCCAAATTTGATCTGTGCAATAAGACTATCAGGTTCAGATAGGAAGATAAAGTAAGTATATGCTTTTTTCAAATTGAAATTCAAGTAAAATATAGAAATGCTACTATTCTTTGGGGATGCTTCATCTCACAGATGAGAAGGCATAGCTTCTCTCCTGGAAAAGGTTCTGATAGGTCCAGACATTCCAACACAATGTTCATGGACAGAGAGTTTGTAACCAAAATTTAACCTAAATTTGGAGCCGGGTTTCTTAATTTAGGCAATTTAAAAGTATTTTTCAAAGTAAGGGCATCTAAATCAGAGTAACTTGAAATGTTTATTTAAAAATGTAGCTTTGGGGGCCTCGCATCTCAGAATGAATATTAGAATCACTTTGTAGTAAGTATTAGACATTAATAATTATATTAATCTTGGATTTCCACAACCCGGCCCTGAGGCCCAGATACACGAGAAAGTCAGACCCAGTGCACTAGAGCAGATAACACATGTGCCCCCGGGAAGAGGCACTGCACTTTTGGATTGAAGGAGAGAGGATGAACTTTGGTTCCCTAAATTTCAAAATGCTGATTCAAAGGACATGGAAGATTGTTTAATTTTTAAAATTTTTATTAGCACTTGATTACAGTACATGATTATGCTCATCATGAAGAGTTGGCACATGTACATGACACACTTTAGTTTCTTTTATTCCCCTTCCCTGCCCTCTGTACCTCTCTCCAACTCTAGATGGCCTCTGTGGAAATTCATTGCAATAATCTTTTCTCTCTTTATTTGAAATTTATTAAGCATTTTAATGTAAAGATTCAATTCTCAAAAACTGTGTATCTTATAATTTTACATAATTCAACTCAAGGAATAATATTCAAAACTCTCCAGCAGAAAAGATTTGGAACATTTTATATCCACATATGAAAATTATTGCTATGTTGAAAAGAATACAGTGTTACTACTTCAAATTATTTGGACAAAATACAAGTAGACAATTTGATCTAGTAATTAATAATGTGAGAGAGCACAAAACTTGATCTTGAAATGATTGTGAGTTTCAAACCAGACACGATAAATCAACTGTGGTCTTGGGGACACTGAAGGCGAGCAGCTCAGGCTGTGAGGCCACACAGGGGGTACATGGGCTCTGGGGACGAGCCCATGAGGTTCCCAAGACTCAGCCTATTTCACGTGGCCACAGATACATTCTGCTCACTATGTAGGAGAATGTGCTCATATTCAGAGTTGTTTAAAGTCGCATATTCTACTGAGCATTTGGGCATCTAATAGAGAATTGTTTTCTCTTTGTGTCATTTGCTGAATGGAATCTCAAACAGAATCTTCTGCCAGCTTTTCTGCTGTTAAAATTCAAAGTGCAGCACATTTTGAACCATTATAATGGTACAGAGAGCCGACAATATCTCAAGAATTACTAAACCATTCTGGAAGGCAAAAACCATAAAGACTCTGAGCTACTTCCCTGAAACACACTCTAACAACCATGTAGCACTGAACTGTGGACAAAATCAAAACTCAATAGTTTATAGTGTAATTTAAATACCACATACCAATATTGATCAATTTAGTGTAAATGCACATGTCATCACTTGCTAATATTTATCAGTTAATGTCAGGTCCTGTTTCAAAACTATTACCTGAATCAACTCATTTACTCCACCTCACAACCATCCTATTACCACTCCCCATTTAATAAAGAACTTTAAAGTAGGGAGATCTTTTACTCATTTTATTTAAAACTGTAATATGCTCCTATTAGTCAATGTTTCTTATGAGCTGATGGTAGGTTTAAAATCTAACTGAAAAGCAATCATTTCATCTAACTGGGGCCTCATCACTGTCCACAAGCTACAGAATCATCTGGACCTGGACAATCGAACTCCACATCCTCCCTGCTAACAACTGCATGCTGTCAGCTGCATGGACAGTGAACAGGGGAAGCCGGAACTCCACACTGTGAAGGAGGCTAGCCAGACACGAGCCGTGGCAGGACTCGTCCGGCAACGTTACTTTCCTTCCTAAAGAAATGGTGCCACTCCCTCCTCCTATCCTTAAAAGGAATGCAAAATAAAAACTCTCAGATGAGAAGGAACTAAAATTCTTTCTTACATTTGTTCTTCTTAGAACACAATTATCAATATTTTGTAAGCCATAGTATCATTAAAATTAAGAAAATACAGTGTATGTGTAATATATAGTACATGCATACATTGTAGTATGTGTGCAAATGTGTATCTCATATATATGGTATAGGATATAAATATAAATTAAAAATAAAACAGGAGCAGCCAATAAAGGAAAGGTTTGATATATATGCATACAATGTACTGTATACAATATATAAATGTTGCATACAGTATATAATTTCTACTTAAATATGGAAGATAAAAATCATGAGAAATTCTCATTCTAATACAGGTAGTAGTAATTATCCATTGCTTATTTTTAATCAGAAGAGAGTAGGGCTGGAACACAGTCATGACAGAAATCTATGTAACCGAGCTTTATCCATTCTTGACAAGGGACTCTACAGAGTGAGGGATCTGAGGTAAGTACTGACCCACGAGCACTGATCAGCTTGGTTCTTAAAGAGGAAAGAGCTTTGCCACCTGCGAGGAACACCATGGTAGAAACCATGATGAGAAGTCAGGAAGCCAATGAGAGGGAGGGGCAGTAGTCACAGTTCCCCAATTAGATGAGAGCAGAAAAGGCAGCAGAACATGAAGAGACACAGAGAGCCATGGAGTAACATGACATGAACAAAGGACATTTCAATCCTCCAGAGTGTGCCAAGTCTAAGGCAACATCTAAGGGAAGGCTGGGAAGGTGACAGCTGTCAGTCTTGTAGATACGCCACGGCCTGAACAGAAACAAATCATCCAGTGCTTCCCACGGCTTCATCCCTTAAATCATCTTCACCTAAGGAAAGAGCTGCGTGGATTTAGAGCCCTGGGCAAATTGGCTTTCAGCTAAGAGACCTTATTACTGCTTCCACACTGCCATGACAGCAGGAAACAGCCATCACCTTGAGAGCCTAGGCCCACACTTGGTCATTGGAGACCCACGAGGTGCCCAGTCAGATGCCAGCCCCTGCTGAGACACCCCTGATACTCTCTCAGATGGTGTCCCAGCGGTCCCCAAGATCAACTCTGGAAGTGGCTCGGCTCTGCTGTGGCCTGCTGCTGAGGCTGCTGCTTTGTGACTGTCATCAAGCCCCAAGCAACTGCCCATTGCTCTGCCAGAAATGCAGCCTGACCCTGCTGCTCATCGAAACTGCTCTCTGCTGCAGTCCCCACCCAGGAGCGGCACCACACTGCTCCGCCGGCTGAGGGGCACGACCTCTTCCACCAGTGTGCCCTCCTTGCTCTGCAGCCACTCATCCAATCCTCCATGTTCCAGGGCCACTTCCTTAGGGGACATCTTAAGGACATGAGGCCCCCAAAAGTTAATCTTCTCATTTTACTCCGGCAGTTTTTCCCTAGGTGAATAAAAGCCCAGGGTTGCAGTGGTGGTGAGAATGAGCACAAGCCAGGTCTGGACAGGCTCTGAACCATGACTGTGCCTGCCCAGGAATCTTGGTTGTTGAGTCCAGCTGCACATCCATGATATCATTAAAATGTTTTTCCTTATGCATGATATAGTATGCCCTGATGTTTGCTTTTCACTGCTGCTGTCAACACAATCTGCTAGTCTAGAATCTCGGGCACACATGCTTGAATGTGACTACAATTTGGAAAAGACTGAACTAATTTTCCAAAACTCTCTTCCACCCCCAAATAAATTAGTGGATACAAAGATATAGATGTATGGGTAACACACTCATTTCTATTGTTATGTAAAAAATGACCAGAAGTGGCTTAAAATAACACAATTTTTCACCTCACATTTTCTGTGGGTCACAAGTCCAGGGCTGAAGTACATAACTGGGTTCTCTGCTCAGAAGTCTGAAAGGAAAGTACCACCCAGGGTGCATTCTCATTTACAGCTGGGGTCTTCCAAGCTCATTCCGGCCACTGGCCGAATTCAGTCCCTTGTGGATATAGGACTGAGGTCCATGTTGCTGGTCCTCCTGCTGGTCTCTGCCACCAGGCCCTCTTCACAACATGGAAGTTTGCTTCTCTAAGGCAATCTTGGGAAAAGCATCTGCTGTTGTCTTTTTTAAAGGCCTGAACAATTAGTCCTGAATAATCTCCAAAGTCAACGGGTACTTAGTACATCTTCAAGTTTGTTTTTGCCATATAACATAATATTATCAAGAAAGTGATAACCCATCCTATGCACAGCTCCTCAAAGGAGAGGACTGTACCAGGCACATGTGTCCGGGAGATCTTGGAGACCACCTTAAATTCTTTCTGCCCCTTCTACATGGTACCTAAGTACTCCTGTTAACACTAAGCTGTTTCTTGCAAGGTTACATTCATTTCCTTGCTGAAAACAAGCCCCTTTCTGCCTTTACAGTTTCTTTGTTAACTGTGTTATCCCCAAGTCATTGCTCAGCTGCAGTCATAAGCCTTTGACTCTGAAGCTCTGTATAGTGCTGAGTCAGCCCAGGATTCTCTCTGCAACCATGTGGGTGAGCCCTAGCTTTTAAGATATTTTCAATAAAAGAAATTGCTTATTTCAATTCTATTTTTGAGAACCTGAGGCTATTTCAGCATCAAGGTCACATATTTTAAACATTTTGGCGTTTAAAATTTGACAGTAAGGAGAAAGCAAAGGACTTTTTCATTATGTTCTGTGGGTTATCAGGATCTACATGACACTTGACTAAGAACCAAGTAGCATAAGGTTAACAGTTAACAAAGAACGTGCACCAAGTTTTAAAAAGGTTATCTTTGGATTTGTCACATACAACTTCTGTTAACTGACATTTATCATGATTATTTTTCTTTAATGAAACCCTTATAAAATAAAAACACATGAATTTACACCTGGATCTGATCTGGAAGTTCTCATGTAATTGGAATCATCATATGATTATGGAGCATCAGTGCCCTGCTAGAAAGTAATGTCTCCCTTCACTAATGTGCTCAGACATGGGTAAAATAAAAAACTGAAATGTAAGTCAATGTTTCTCTAGATAAAAGTCAGCCCTATATCTAAATCCATAATAAAGGGTCTGGGTAGAGTAACTTGACTGAACAAAACTTCCATGTTGAAATGATAAAAATTGGACATTTCCTTCATTTTCTTTCAGGATAGGATTCCTAAGTTGGACTTACATAATACCTAAGTAGAGTCATTACATAAAAGCAGAAACAATTTTTACGGTGCTTGGTGAAGGCCCCACTTATCCTATTTATCACAACAGACATCCCTGAGTGTCCCCTCTGGCTGATGCATCTGTCAGATTTAGCACTACCACCAGCTGACCTCAGCATCTGTTATCTTAAATTCAACTTCCCCTTTCCTGTTTCAAAGAGTACAACTATATTTTCTGTGGTTCTTGACACTGTGCATTACTTCCATTGACCATGACCAATCTTGTTGATGTTTTTATTATAATACTATTATGGTTTGTGTCTAGGTGGCCCCCTAAGCCTAATGTAGTCATGGAAGCTGCTGAATCTAGTGTTTGTGATTGCTTTGTTGTATAGTGCTGGGATTGGCGGTGTGAGTTCTGGACCCACACTGGGGTGGAGCCAGCATACAATATAAGATCGGGAAGGAGGCATGCTTTTCCTCTTTGCCCATTTGGTCTTGTTGCTTGTGGGCCACCATGAATGGCTGCTCCTCCACCATGCCACCCTGCCTTGGAACCAGCTAAGTATGGACTGAAACCTCCATAACTGTAAGAAATAAACCTTTCCTTCCTTCATATTGGGTGTCAGGTATTTTCTCAACAATGAGAGAAAAGTAACCAGACGGAATTTGGTACTGAGAGTGGGGTTGTTGCTGTGACTGTACCTGACCATGTGCTTCAAGAGCCTTTGGGAATGACTTGTGGGAAGAGTTTAGAGAGGTTCAGAGATGTTGCCTGAATGCATAGAGCTAGAACAGCTTAGGCTGTTCTGTAGGGGAGATTCTGGTAAGAGCTTACGAGATCAGAAAGCTGATAGCCTGCTGGTTTAGACCAGGGTCAGGAGGTTTCTGCTGGAAAGGAGGACTGCATTGGCTGTTGGACTCCATGTGATGCGTGTTATGGCTTGGCAGAAAGTTTGTCTGCATTCTGCTTGTGTCCGGTGACTTTGCCTGAGACTGACATTAAGGGCAGTTGCCTGATTAATCTGGCAAAAGTAATTTCAAGGCAGTCAAATGTTAAGGCTGTGGCATGGTTATTGTTGGGGGCTTTTAGCCAGATTTATGTTGGGAATCAAGAACAAAGAGCCCAGCATGGTGATTTAAAATGTTGTGAGTTTGGTTGGAAAACTGTGGACTGTCAAGATAGAGCTGAGATCTTGATTGCTGAAAAGGAACAGAGAAATAAAAATGATGGTCTGAGGCCATCCCAGGAAGCAGTAGGTATCCACTCTTTGCAGCCTCAAAACTGCAAAAGTTTGCTCAGGGGAGAAAGCTGCAGATTGCCACATTCCAGAATGGCAGTGGAGGTCACATGAGGTTCTGGGATGGCAGTGACATAGAGAATCTTTTCCTCACAATCAGGTTCAGAGTGCCTAGCAATGCAGGCACTTGACCCCTATAGCCAAGAAAGAGGAAAGCCTGGCTACTGCTCCAGCTGGCAGCAAACCTTGGCAGCATCCATGTGTCACTGGTTTTAGGCGCATGGAGAATACACTTGTTCTGAGGTTAAAAAAGCTTCCACCCCAATTTCAGTGGGCTCTGGAGGCCAGGCAGTGTGCCCCTGAGAGGGCAATGTGTGAAGCTCTGAATGTGAAGCTAAAGTGGAGACCCCAGAAGTTTGGAAAAGCCAGGAACATGGATTATCTAAGGAAATCTGCAAGAATTGAGCAGAGTGGGCCCAAGAGAGAAACTACGAGAACTAAAACCCCTGGAAGTGCCGTGGGGGTGGAGTCACTCAAGCCTTTTGGAGCTTGCAACCAGATTGCTTCAGATACTGAGCGTAGAACTCCAGGACTTAACATTTGCCCTGCTGCACTTTGGACTCCTTTGGTCCCATTCCTTTGTATCCCCGTTTGCATCCTTTGGAATTGTAATGTATATTTTGTACCATTGAATGTTGAAAGTGTTTAACTTTCATTTGTACAGGGGCTTGCAGCTAAGAGTTTGCCTTAGATCTCAGAAGAGACTTGGGACTTGGACTTTTCAGCAATGCTGAAACTATTAGGACTTTGGCAACTCTTGGAGATGGACTAAATATCTTTTTGCATAAAAGACGTACATGAGTCTTTGGGGGGCCATTGGTGGAATATTATGGTTTATGTCTAGGTGGCCCCCAAGCCTCATGTAGTCATCGAAGTGGCTGAATCTAGGGTTTGTGATTGCTTTGTTGTTTAGCACTGGGATTGGTGGTGTGAGTTCTGCACCAGTCCAGGGGTGGAGCCAGCATACAATGTAAGGTCAGAAAGGAGGCATGCTTTTCCCCTTTGTCCCTGTTCACTCATTGCTTGTGGGCCACCATGAACGGCTGCCCCTCCACCATGCCACCCTGCCTTGGAGCCAGCTGATTATGGACTGAAACCTCTATAACTGTAAGAAATAAACCTCTCCTTCCTTCATTTTGGGCATCAAGTATTTTGTCTCAACAATGAGAAAAAAGTAACCAAGACAAAAACCCCTCACATGTGTCCTTTTGTGTAATTCTCCTGGCAATCATTTTGGAACTGTGTGCCACAATTCCTTATGATTGTCTTTGCTTTCTAGTACCAAACTAGAATTCTGCCTAAAATTAGTACAAAATTTCTCATATCCAACTGCTGGATGAATATTCCCAAATTCCTAATAAAAATTAATATTCTGTTCTTACCACAATTTGAGTGTCATTTGCAAGATTCTATTCTAATTTTACACACATTTTGGAATTCCATCCTGAATGGTCTAGTTGAACTCTTCCTATTTTTCTATTTACTACAGGAAGAAAACAAGTACAGGAACTCCCAAAGAATATTTCTCAGTTAGAGTTACCTTATCATCACTACTGTATAGCGTCCTGGTATGAGTTAACAAGTGGAATAATAGCCATATTGCATGAAACTAAATCAGAATGCTTCCACCTGAAACCAAAAGTCTGCTCTTGTTTTAATTTTGAACAATAAGGGCAACGAGGACCACTGCACATTTCCTATATCTGGAAGATCAGCTTCACATGCCTATTTAAATGTAGTTTATCTTTCAAAGTGACCAGGGGTTCAGCCTCTCCTATGTGGTCATCTCAGATCACTCAGCTTGTCACATGGTCTCCCTCCTTTAAGCTGCTTCCACTCTAATTACATTTTCGCACTAATAATACTGTATCTTCCCTTCTGCTATGGTCATTCAGCCACTTGACTTGAGACTTTGGCCTTATTGAAAGACTATAAATCTAGTGTCTTTCACCACACATAGGACTATGCTCTACTTCATCAGTAAAACCCTTTTACTGATGCCTTACACTATAATATAGTGCTTTACAGATAGCAGACAGCCAGCTTCAACCCAATGAAAATGTGTTAAGCAACTTCTATGGAAAACTCCTACCACAAGAGTGGTAAAGTGAATTCTCTTCTACATACAGGTGAATAAACATGATTCCCCAAAAGATTTCCTTGCTGTGAAACAACTTCCAGTCAAATTATGGTTAAAGACAATCACTTTAACTACATATACCATAACAGAAACTGAAGTACAAGCTAGTAATGATAATTTGGGTGATGACTACTATATGATAGTAATAAAAACCAGAAATATGAGTAGAAAAGCACAAGTTAAATACTTCAGAAAAAGTGAAGAGACTCATCTAGCAAAAAATAATACAGGAAATTAAGGGGTAAACATGAACAATACAATAGATGGGACAAAGAGGGATCACCTTGCAGGGCAGTCCACAGGTTTTCTCCTTGAGGAGGCTGCATGGTTCGGAGAACTGACTTACAATAAACACAGCATCTCACCAGTGTTGCTGTTCTGATGAAAGAAAATAGTGTTTGTAAAACTCATAGCATGGTGCCTGGAAAATAACAGATGCTCACAGAAGGATACCTTTTCATTGTTCACTGATCAAAGCTCTGCGTTCTACAAACAGAGCTGCCAAGATTCCACGGCATGGGGACAAAAGGAGGACATGGAGTCAGACTAGACTCCTAGTTAACGAGTCTCTAAAACAATGACGGAGTAGTGCCCAGAGCACACACATGTAGCAAATAGCTGCCAGCCGAGTAAGAAATTCACAAGTACATTTGTCTTTCCTCAAATGCTGTGGAAATTCATGCTCCCTTGGACAGATGTTAAAACAACAGGGGAAAAAATCCTTTAGCTTCTAAGTAGTCTTCCTTTTTAAAAATCACCGTCTTTCCCCCAAAAGTGAACAAAGATTTCTGAAGGCAGCAGACAGATTCTGTTTGAAATACAGGACATTACTGCTCTACCATTTCCAACATCTCAGAAATTCATTTCCTTTAAGGGCTCATTCTGTGTGAATTACTTTGGCTAATCAACTTTACAAACACATGGGTTCCAAGAGTGACACTATGTGAAAATAAACCATTCTAAGTCCTTTGGTCTTCCAATTTCCAAAGGTAGATACTTCCTCATGTGCTTGAAAACAGGACTAAAACTGTTAATTCCTAAACTCTGTGTTGAAGTTTGTTTCCATTTGATTTGAAGATTCTCAAGAGAACACTTTTCTAAATCACAGCTAATAATGTGGAAAAATAACCTCTACTTGCTCGACTTTAAACTGTTGGAGTGAAGATTCTAAAAAGAGGACAAAATTTCTCTTCTGATCCATGAAACATCACTTTATTTTCCAGTAAACTTGGATATTAAAATATATAACCTTATTTTGGATAAATAAAAAGATACAATGAAGAAACATGCATAAATTTAACCTGAATTCAATAGTAATTATAATTATTTCTATTATA
>RJWT010031398.1:0-14394 GCA_004365215.1 Cuniculus paca | reverse complement strand
CAACAGTGGCTACCACTGTGTCTCTTGTTCTCTTCAAAATAGTTGTTCATACCTTCACACACAACAAATTCAAACAAAGCAGAATATTATAACACCAATCAAAACAAAAGAATGAACACATTACAGGCTTTCAAACCAGACAGACAATAAGGAACTACCAATGGCTACCATAATGTCTCTTGTTTTCTTCAAGATCGCTGTGAAGTATAGTACTGTAGCTTTATGTTCTGTTTTCCATTACAGTACTGCATGTAAGAGTTGTGCAAATAAAAGCAAATTCATCAAGTTGGAGTTTCCTTTGAGCATTTCTTCCTTCTGGATATTGTATTATGCATACCACATACAGCTCCTCATTTAGTGACCAGCGTTTATTCCATGTTGCTGACAAAGCTTCTCTCCTGTGACTTCAGCTTTTTCTAATGGTTTCCTAATTAGGAACAGGTCACCCGCACCCAGCCTGGGAAGGCTTTAGGAGATGGCTCTACACCTCATTTTCTACACATCCGCCCTGGTAGCCAGTATGGCATGCTTCATGGTAGTTGTTTTAGAATCTAAGAGATCAGAGAGACCAAGGGGGCAAAAGGAGGATTTATTTCCAAGATTTTATTTGCACATCGACCCAGCCAAAGTTGCGTCCGAAGTGCTGGGTGTTGAACAAAGGAAAGGCTCTGGCTTTATACATTTGGCTGAAGGGGTTGGTCTTTAGAAACTGGTAGGGGGCAGGGCAAGCAGAAGCAACACAAAGCACTTAATAACTTAGCCTTGAAAGAAGACAGAGCCTGATGAATCCTGAGAGAACAAGAGCACAGAAACTCTGTTCACAGGACGTAGTTGCCAAGCTCATCTGGATCAGAAGAAGCGGTTATAGCTACAGGGGAGGAGAGGGGAGTTCGAGGAGGCTGTTTCTTTAAGATCCACATCAGTTGTCACCCAATAAATAGTCAGCTAAGGAGTAACAAGAGAGGGGCAGACATGGTAGACACCCAGAGTAGTTTGTCCCACCCAGAAAGTGAGGAGGAAAACAGGCGGGATCCTGGGCAGTTGAAAGCACTATCCTTAAGCTGTCTCCCCATAACCTCTGTGCCTTCTTGGGGTACCCTCTAGATTTTTCTCACAAAAGAAGTCACTTGGGTTCTGTGATATAAAATTGATAGCATTAAGTCTAGCATCTTTTTCTCTCCCAGCTTCATAGCTCATTTGAGATTGTTAGGCGTAAGGGCAGAAGAAATCCCCTGCTGTCTCTCCTGAAAGGCCTGCAACTGGGCCACATTATTTACTGACACCAGAAGGACCCTCTGCAGATAAAGTTAAAGGGAGGAGAGTCTGATTTTCAAATCCGGCTTTCCTCTAGGCTTACTGAAAACTTTAGGAATCTGTCAGTTCCTAAACCCAGAACTCTTCAGGGGAAACTTCAGACAGAGGGACTCTGGGATCTGTATTTCTCAGTAGATCCTGGGTGACTGCGTTACCCAGTGGGGATCTGTAATGACCCAACTAGGAATCCAGATGCCATGTTCGGGTCCAGCTCTGTCACCCACTGTATTCTCCTCTTGGTTTAACTCTTCTCTCCAAAAATAAAGGGCAAATAAGCCGCCTCCAAGATCCTTCTGGTGACAGTAAATAATCTGGCCCAGGTGTAGGTCTTTCAGGTGAGAACATGGGGGAGTTCTTCTGTAAGGACTGAAATGATCCCAAATGCACTGTGAATTTGAGAGAGAGAAAAGTACTATATTTCATGCTATCAGAGCAGAGATTCAGTCACAGGGTCTCCAGGAACCGGGGCAAATTTTATGCACCAAATTGATGTGAGGATGCCAAAGCTTCTTTGTGGTGGTCCCTGATCTAGAAGGTACAGTGAGAGGCAGCCTAGGCACTGACATTTGTTTCATGTGATTTTTTTACCCTTTTTTTTTTAATGTTGCTTTTCTTCCTTCCTTTTCTTACCTTGGGTGCAAAGATGGTTACCATGCTTCCGTCCATGGCACACCCTCTTTAGTGATGGTACAAAGCCCTTCTGTTTTCCTGAATTCCGTTTTGTCCTACTTCTCCGGTCTCATTTTCCTATCCCTGTCCCACAGGCAAGCTTTGTCATGGTTCGATGTGCATCCATTTATTTGTATGTGTTCCTGTGAAATGTACAATATTTTCAAACTGTGTAAATGGAAATGGAATTGTGCTTGTAAATCTTATCTTGCATAGTGTTGTATTTGTAAGCCTGTATTTTTGTGGATGCCTTTAGCTTCCAGAAGTGGCACCTGGCATGTTTTATCCATTCCCCAGTGAGGGGGACAGGTCTCTGGCCCCTCCTCCACCCACCCCAAGGACAATGCTGCGGGATCACCCTCCCTTTCCTGTGGACCCGAGGGAGCATGCCTTTGGAAACCGTAAGCCAGAGCAAGAATGCTGAGTCATGTGATATGAATGCTTCCATTTTTCTCAAATAATGACAAATTGCCCTTCAGAAGTTTTGTTTTTTCATCGCACACACCAGTGCGACCTTCTCTCTGATAAAAATATCTCTCCTACCCCCATAAAGGATATGAAATTTCACCAAGAGAAATTTCTGTAAATCTTAACATCTTTTAGGTTTTTAAGAGTTCCTCTAATGAAGTCCAGCTATCTGTATGAAAAACAGGACATGCTTTTCTTCTTTTTTAATCACCTAAATAACTCATCAAAAATGCTAAGCCCAAGTGTCTGGCCCATTCATGGGTGCTCAATACATTTTGATTTCTTTCTTTGAACACAGGAACTGTCAGGAAAACACATATTAATGACACCTGGGAGGGGAGAGAAGTGGCGGGGAGTGGGGATCAGCTACCTTTCTGCAGAGGAGGTGGGACTGGAAAAGCACAGGATTCCTTGGATCATCCAGGAGGGCTCATTGTCAGACCCCACCTGCAAGCTCACCCCGAAACCCCCAGTCATCCTTGAGCGCATTCAGAGACCCTTTGAGGGGTCGTCCAACCCAGAAAACTGGCTCCCACTGCCCAGTGTTTCTGATTCAGGAGTCTGGTGGGGCCTGGGAATCTGCATTTCTAACAAGTTCCCAAGTGATGATGCTGGGACCCAAGTGACTGGGTACCACAGGGCACTGCTTAAATCTCCTTCACCAAACTCCCAGACTCTGCTTAGGCTCCCTCTTGGTTTTCCTTAGAAATAATTCACCGATGAGACAGACAGATAGCTTCAGGAATCCAGAGGGAAAGGAGCTTGACCCCAGTGATCTGATGAACAAGACAGGATACACCTAGGAATTTCATTTGATACAGGCTTTTGCCCTATCACACCCTTTCCAACTCTTTCCAATCTCCAGTAACCATTGCTCCACGCTAAGATCAACTCCTTGTAGCTCTCATGCATAAGAGAGAACATTAAGAATCTGTCATTTTGTGTCTGGCGTATTTATTTAACACATAAAATCCTCAAGTTTTTGCTGCAAATGATAACATTTCATCCTTTGTTAAGACTGAATGGCATTCCAGCGTGCACATAGATGTATACATACATGTGTATCATGTATAACATATATATGTACATAATCAGCGATATCAGCTTACCTATTCCACTTAGAAGGGCTACCATAAAAAGTGACAAATGCTGGTGAAGACAGGAGTAAAAGGAACTTGAACACTGTTGGTGGGAATGCAAATTAGTCCAACTGTTACGGAGAACAGTATGGAGTTTCCTCACAAAACTAAACATAGATCCACCATGTGATCCAGCTTTCCTACTTCTGAGTATATACCCAAAGGAAGCAAAATCAACATACTGAAGAGAGACCTGCAGGCTTGTATTTATTGAGGATTTTTTTTATAGAGGAGTAAATAAGGTTAGTGAGAACTTGGGGTGGAGCAGGGCATGATATGGTTGAGACTGAGCAGTCAGTCAGTGTTTACTCCAAGGCCAAGCTTTTCCAGGAGAAGCTGTAAGGAGACCCTGTGCGCTGGCTCAGGTTGGGATGACCAAAGCCCTGTGCCCAGTGACCTGGAGGAAGGAGAGAGGTTTCATCACATTTGCTTAGCAGGCCTTTATTTCTCCTAGATCAGTGAGGACAAGCAGTTCAGAAGTTCACCATTTATGTGACAAAGAAAGGGGGGATTTGGAGCTTTTGTGTGTGGCCTTGTCACAGTAAAACAGGGCACTGGTGACTCTTAGCTGAGGTTTGTGAAGAGTGGTTCCTTGCAGACTTTTTTTAGACTACAGAAGGGTGAGGCGATTCAACCATTAGGCAAAATTCAGCCTGGCCACTGTCTACCTTTCTCGTAGGCCTGAGGGGAAAGCAGAGTCAAGAGATCTTTATGTGGGAGCACTTTATGAAACACCGATGGGAGCTTCCACAGGCACTGGGCACCAGGAGCCCAGTGCATCCTAACTTCCGCTAATGTGCATTCCCTGGACAACACCCTCCTGTCTGCCTGTCACATACATAAGCTCCACCCCCTCCTCATTTATAGACTAAGTTCCGGGTCAGATTTTAATTGATAAAGATGTCTACCACTAAGTCAAGAGAAAGAGAGAGAGAGAGAGATTCAAAATCCCCAAAATCACAACTGTGTATTTCCAGCTTTTATACTCAAGGATTCTCTAAAAGAAATGAGAGAGCTGGTGCCCAGCTGTACCTGTCATCCAAGGCTGGACAGTCCCTCTCTCTGCCAGGTGGGTGGCCCTTGAGGCAGTTGCTTTATTCCTTCCTGTGCCAATTTTGCCCAGGTTAGGGGTCTCTGGGTCCTCCCGGCCACCGTCACGTTTCTCCTTTAGCATCTTCCTTCCTGCCTTCCTTCTTTCCTTCCTTTTCCCATTCTCCTCCTCCTCCTCTCTCTATCTCTTCTTTCCCTAGAAACTAAAGTACTCTTTCCTCAGTCCTGTCACCCTGGCAGAAAAGGGATTGAGCTAATACAACCAGATAGCTGCCACAAGCTGGTGTCTGGAGACAGAGACCAAGCCTCACGCTTTTTCTCAATTCTACATCTTCCCCTCTTTGGTGCTGTGACAGAAGAAGGACCTTGAGATCACGCTGGAGGGGCTGCTGCCCTGCATGAACAGGTCACCTGCACCACATATGTCTTACCAGCAACCGAGGCTCATAGGTAAAACTTGGCCATTGTCACTCCATAACACAGATTATGCCAAAGTGTTTTTGTCAAAATAACCTGCACTGAACAAGTGCTCGTAGGAAGGGTGATTTCCCGTTTTGATCGATAAGAGCCTCACTTCCTGCGGCACAGAGCACCAGCGACAGTCAGAGCGGCTCTCGTCTCCTGGCCCCGCGCTGCCCCGAGGTGCGCACACTGAGAGCCTTCTCCTCCGCCTGTGGTCGGCTCGGGATTTCTGAGTGTGACTAAAGTCTCTTGAGAGCCAGAGCTGAAGGAGGGAGGACAAGATGACCTTGTTGAAAAGTCACAGATCAAAGCAGAGTTTAGCGAGCGTGTCTGGTGATTCAGCTGAGGAGCCTTCAGATGCTGCGCTGCCCGAGCTCCCCGTTCCTCTCAGCAGAGAACATGAAACGCTGTGCTTCTAATTGTGCCCGGTTGGACGTGGGAAGCATAGTCACTCTCAAAGTGAGGTGGGTTACATTACAGATGAGATGATTTTAATGAAAATAGGGCAAGGCATTGTAGGTTAAAAATCTCACCTGCACGGGTGGTACATGCCTATAATTCCAGCACTTGGGAGGATGAAGCAGGATGATGACAAGTGGGAACCCAGCCTAGGCAGTTTAGTCATTTAGCCAGACCCTGTCTCAAAATTAAAACTAACAAAGGGCTAGGGATGTAGCTCAGTAAGAAGGATCTGTGTTCAGTCCCTAGCGACACACACATACGCGCACGCGTGCACACACACACACACACACACCCTTATGTGTGGGGGCATGCTGTGTAGATCAACACCTAAATATGTTTATCATCCTGATTGCATACACTTATGTCTGTATTTTTAAAAGGAAACATGGGTGGTTATCATTGTTTGTCTTCCATCACATGACTTCCTACTTATAATGCCACCAAATAAAAAACAAAGATCTGGGAGATGGATTTGGACACATGTTGTTTATTTGAGAAATGATCTCTAGGGCCATGGAGAGGAACGAGGTAGGTCACCCCCACAGGCAATGGGAGTGGCCCTTCCTGAGACAATGTGAGAGTCAGTGTGAGAGACCTACGAGGGCAAGGGACAGGAATCTATGAAGCAGCTCTTTTACTGATTGGCGAAGGGTTCTGTTCCTGGGGCAGCCTATGGGATCAAAAATAAAATCATTGAATGCCAGTACGAATTTAACAGACACATTAGAATCATTTGGCTAAGATTTGAAAGAAATCATCCTTAAAATGCTTCTATGAGCAATTATGAACAGACTTGAAACAAATGAAAAGTAGAAATGTTCATCAAATAAATAGAACATACGAAGAAGAAAAACCAAGTGGTAATTTTAAAACCGAAAAGGTAATCGGTGCAATTTAAAAGCTCCACAGACAAGTTCACAGCAAATTGAAGGAGACAGAGGAGAGAACAAATGAGTGAAAAACAGAACGATAGAAATTACTTAGGATAAGTGACAAAGAAAAATTCCTTAGAGTAAATGTAAGATACCCTCAGTGATATGTTGAATTATATTTTAAGACATGGAGGGAGGAAGGAAGGGAAGAAAAATGGACCAAAAAATGACCAAAATAGAGCTTCTGCAAATGGGAAGGGAACTGACAGAGGTGCAGGAAAGGAGGGGAAGGGTAGGGAATGAAAAACAAGAAACAAGAGAGGAAAAAGAATTCAGATGCGTTAGGTATGCGCATCAACTCCAGACAATAAGCAAGATCATTACATACTTCAAACAAGGACTAATAAAAACATAAATACTTTTTTTAAAATCTAACATTCATGGCATCAGGGGTCTGGAAGAATAAAAGAAAGGAGGCAGTGTTGAAAAGTCTTGTGGAGAAATAATCACTAAAACCTGCATGCATGGCAAACATGCACTTAAATAAAATTAAAAAGCAAACATGGCAACTATTAACATATACAAAAACTTCACATAACTAGTAAAAGACATAACTCTGCAGATTCAAAAACTTGATTGAAGCTTAGATAAGACAATTCAAAGGAAACACACTGGTAAATACTGTGGTGAAACTTCAAAAAGGAGTCCAAGATCAATGGCAAGGGAAAAGAATTCTGATAATAGTAAATTTTTCATTTAAAGCTACAGCGACAAAAACAAAAATGTGGTACATGTTTCATAAGCCTAATAAAATGAACTGTTGACCCTGAATCTTGTATCCAATAAAAAATGGGAAATGGGAAAATCAGTGTACTTTCAGAAGAGAAAACTAAGAAAATCTGTCGTAACATATCTATTCTGAAAGAATGACTAAAAAACAGTCTCTAAATGGAAAAGAAAAAAATAATAAATCTTGGAACACAAGAAGGAAGAAAGAACATGGTAAACAAAAATAAGAGTAAATACAATAGACTTTCATTCTCTCAAGTTTTTCTATATTTGACAGTTGAAGTGAAAATTGTAACACTGTAAGGTAGTTCTAAATGTGTGTTTAGTAACTACTTCAACATTATAATTTGGGAAGAAATAAAGAGATGTAAAAAGAGGTACATTCATATACTTCTCTAGAATTGTTATAATGACAGTGCTGGTAAAATGTGAAAAGTAAGCTTATATAATATAATACCCAGAGCAACCACTAAAAAGCTTCTATGAAAATGAGAAACACTGTACAAATCAAAATGGAATTCTAAAAAATATTGAAATAACCCATGAAAAGGTAGAGAAAAAAATAAATATAGAAAAAGTAGAAAACAAACAAAAATGGCAGCCTTAACCCTGACATACCAACAATTTCATTCAATGGGAATGGTCTATATATATTAATTAAGATAAAATTGACAAAGTAGATTAAAAATGTAATTATGTTGTCTGTAAGAAACACTTCAAATACAGTGATATGGGCAAGTGGAAAGTAAATGAATTTTAAAAAGATATATGCAAACCTACTCATGGAAAACATATTAAATTAAATGAATATAGGAAGTGTCATATTAATACCATATAACATAGGATGCAGACCTAGAAATCAACAGATGCAAAAAGGGATGTGATGTAACAGTAAAAGGGTCACTCTACCAAGAAGAAAGCTTCCAGATGGGTAGGTATCAAACAACAGAGATGATAATACGTGATGTGAAAACTGACAGGACTGAAAGGGAGAAGAAGTAAATCCATAAATAAAGTTGGGCCTTTTCACATTTCTCTTGCAATAACTGAAATGGCAGCTGGCAGCGCGATGCACGCCTGCAATCCCAGCTCTCTAGGAGGTTGGAGGCAGGAAGAAACAAGCTCCAGCCCAGCATGGGCCACTTACCAACTTAGTACACTCTGTTTCAAAATAAAAATTTGGAAAGGGCTGCGTTGTAACTCAGTGGAAAGACTCCAGTTCAATCTCCAGTACTACATTTAAAAAAAACCAAATCAAAATAGCAAATGAAATAAATTTTTTCAAGGATTTAAAAACTTCAAAATTTCCATCAAACTACAGTATCTAATCAACATTTATAGTAAAGTTCACACAATGACAGTCAGACATACATTAAAGTGCCTATAGAACATACGCCAAGGAAGAAATACTATCTGGACCAAAAAACAAACCTCAACACATTTAAAAGAATTAAAATCATACAGGATGAATTATTTGACCTTAATGTAATTAGACTAGAAAATCAACTAGAGAAAATTAACTGAAACTCTCCAAAATCATGGAAACTAAACAACACACTTCTAAATAATTCAAAGCTCGAAGAAGATCTCTCAAAGGACACAGAAACACATTAAACTGAATGAAATGGAAATACAAGCGGTATGTCAGAATTTGTGAGACAAATAGAAAACGAAGTGGGAAGGGGAATTAACAGCATTTACTTCGCACGTTTCAGAAAGAGCAAAAGTCTAAAATTAATAACCTAAGCTCCCATCTTAAGAATTTAGAATAATAATATGGTAATAAACCCAAATTTGAGGCAGTAGGGTCATGAGTTTGAGGTCAGCCTGGGAAAGATACTGTCTCAAAACTTAAAAATAAAATTTAAAAAATGGCTAGAGCTGTAGCTCAGTAACAAGCCCTGGGTTTCATTCCCAATGCCAAGCCAAAGAAAAAAGAAAAAGAAAAAGAATGGGACGAAAAGAAAAGGAGAGGAGGAGTAGGGGAAGTGAGAAGATAGAGAGCAAGCAAGTAGAAACAAGAAAGGGAGAGTGAAAAGTAGAAAATAATAAAATGAAAAACAAAAAAGTAATAGAGAAAAGCAATGAACCAAGAACTGGTTCTTTGAAAAGATCAGTGAAATTTGTAAAATCTCTAACAAGACAGATAAAAGGAGAAAATACACATTACCTATAAATTTATCAGTTACTAATGAAACAGCAGCTGTTATCACAGAAACTGCAGATATAAAAAAGGTAATGAAGGAATTTACTAGGAACAACACTAAACCTATTAATTCAATGATATAGGAAATAGATCAATCTCCCCCCAAAATACAAACTACTGCAACTCACCTACTGTGAAATAGATAATTTGAATAGCCCTATAACCTTTATAAAATTAATTTATATTTTTAAGAAATTGTCAAAAAGAAAATCTCTGCACCCACAATTTCACTGGAAAATTTTACCTAATGTTTAAAGAAGGATTAACACCAATTCTACAATATTTCTTCCAGAAAATGGGGGAGGGAGCACCTCCCAGATAAATTCTGAGAAGTTAACATTACTCTAATATCAAGTAAAAAATAAAGGCAGCACTAAAAGGAAAGTTATAGTTCAATATTCATCATGAATATAGATGCAAAAATTCTTAACTAGATATTAGCAAATAGAATTCAGAAATACATAAAATGAATTATAAAATGAAGTATGCATAATGATCAAGTGAATTTTATTTCAGGAATTGTTAAATATTCAGAAATTAATCAAGGTTACTCCTGATATGAAGAAGCTCAAGAAGAAAAATCACACAATTATATCAATTATTGCAGAAAAAATGTTTAATAAAATTTAACACTCATTAATGGTTAAAATCCTCATAAAAGTAAGAATAAAGAAATTTTCAACCTTACCAAGGAAATGTACCAAAGCCTGCAGCTACGATTACTCACCACTACTTAACTGTGAAAGTCTGACCGTTTTCCACCTAAGATCAGAAATAAAATGTACATACTTGCTTTCCCCACTCATTCACATAATGCTGGATGCTAGAAAAGGAAACACATGTTGAAGGATAATAGAGTTGGATAGGGACTATCCCTATTTGCAGTGAAATGTTTACAGAGAAAATTCCAAGAAATCTAAAAAGAAAAAATGTCTAAGAAATAATGAATGAGCTCAACAAGTTTGAAGGATATAAGAAAATGTATAAAAATAAATTTTATTTCTGACTTTTTATAATACCCATGTAGACACCACGATTAAAAATACAAAAATTAAACATGTAAATTTAAACATAACAAAATATGCATGGAGCTGTATGCTGAAAATTAAAATATGTTGAAAGAAATAAGATGTTGAAATATGTAAAAACTATTGAGTTTATAGGTTAGAAGAGTCATTATAATATAGATGTTATTTTTTTCCCAAATTGATCTATAGGTATAGCACTATTTGTATTGAAATCTCAGAATTTTTGTAGATATAGATAAGGTTATTCCAAAATTATATGAAGTGCAGAAGAACTAAAACAATTTGAAAAAGAATATAGTGGGAGAAATCAATCTACCTGACTTTACGACATATTATATAGCTATAACAATCAAGCTATCTAGTATTAGTGGAGAGATCTCACATAGACTAATGTAACAGAGGAGAACTAAGAAATAGACACATGAAAATAAGCCCAATTAATGTTAGACAAAGGTATGAAGGTGATTCAGTAGAATAAACACAACCTTTCAACAATGGTACTGGAGCAATTGGGCCTCCATGAGCATAAATATACAAAGAAACAAACCTTCACCTAAATCTCACACCTAATACAAATGTTAACTCAAAATGAATTATAGACTTAAATACAAATTCTACAGAAAAACAAGAAGAAAAGCTCTGGGACCCATGGTTAAGCATAGAACTCTTACACTTGACACCTAAATCATGTTCCATTAACAAAAATTATCAACTATATTTCACCAAAAGTCAGAATCTGAGGGTTGGAAGTATAACTCAGGGCCTGGATTCAACCTCTAGCACCAAAAGAATAAAATAAATAAAATTTCAAACTGTGAAAACTGCCGTTAGGAAAGTAAAAAGACAAAAAACAGAGAAAACCATTGTACACCATATAAATAACACAGAACTCGCACTGAGAAATGATAATAAAATTTTTCAGACAAAACAGTCAAAACATGTGAAAAATGACTAAATCTTGAAAATCATAAAGTTTGCTCTATAAACTTTTGTCCTCTATTCAGCTCAGTGCTATCCTTGAAAAATAGTAGTCTCACCATCACAATCATGGTACCCGTGAAAACCAGCTGACTGGAAGCTATTGGAAAAAGAAAGGAGATGCAGCATTTTTAAAAATCTACTCGTGGAAGGTGTCACTATTTGACCCGTGTGACAACAACCTGGATTGTAAGAAGAAAGCAATCGGCAGCCTCCATTTTTGACATGGTGATGTGAGGCACTCCTATACCTTTTCCCCAGAAAAACTAGTAAAAAATATTTTAAAAACAATTATTTAAATTGTCATAAAAATACCATGCAGCAAATGAAGAAATAAGTACTTAAGAAAATCTTCTAAAACTTAGTAATAACATGAATGTGCTTGAACCAGGACTTCTCTTTCTCTTCCCATCCCCAAGTCAGCTAGACAAGCATTAATTGGTAGCCTAAATCACAGGATCCCTTCTCCCCCAAGGTTCCAGAAGGCAGCCTATCTTCTTGGAAAGAGCAACTAATCAGCATCTACCATCTTCCTGAGCTGTAGTAACACCTCTACTCCATGTGTTAACTGAGGCTGCATTCTAGATGAGAGTGGTTGAGGATTAGGGGTGCCCTTCGTCCATCCAGCTCTAACAGCTGGAAGAGGAGCTCTACCTTGGGTGAGTGCTGTTGAGAATAATCAGGCCCTAGTTTCCCTTGCCTTTGCTTTCATGACGACAGGTGGAGGCTGAGGAGACCTGAAGCTGCTACCTCCCCTCCACTTAGTGTTTACCATCTAAAGTGGGCGTATCACTCAAAGAGGACTCAATTGTTCCTACCTCAGTCTCTGGAGCCTTGGCTCAGAGATTTGCCTTGGGAAAGAGGCAGGACATAATTCAGAGAGCTTTGAATCTCTTTAATATTTAAATTTCTAAAAGAACTGACTTCATATGCAAAAGAGTGAAGCAGCTCAAGCCAAAGATTACACTAAAAATCAATGTCCTTGTGGTGAAAGACTACTGGGAAGATACTGAGGATACTGGCTAAACTATAGTTTGCCTGCTTGACAGAAGAGAACTGAGGGAGGAGGCAGATTAGAGAGACCCTTGTGGAGTCATTTCTGTTGATCCCAGGTCATCAAAACCTCTGACCTCAGAAACTATCCTTTCAAAGGAGACCAAAGCTGAATTGATGTGTCTCTAAAGCATTTATGCCTAGGACATTGGGGAAAATTATGGAGCAATTAACCAACATTATTGGGGTTTAAAATCTGAAAGTGTTAAGGAAACAACTATGGGAAGTCTGCTAAAGCCATTGGCATCTCAGTGTGCCTGTGAGAGTATTCAAAACTGTGCATTACAGAGAGCAGATCCAAAGCTTCACACATTGGGAAAGAAAGAGACTGCACAGAAATAATCTACTTAGTCATTAAACAAATAAAAAAAAATAAAAGCAGCACATACTTCAGAGAAAGGGATTAGTACCTAAATTTGCTATAATATATTCAATATGCAATCTAAAATGTCTAGTTTCCAACAGAAAATTATAAAACATGCAAAGAAATAGGAATATATCTCCCTTACACTGGGATAAAAAAGCAGGCAACAAAAACTTCCTTTGAATGACCAGTTGTCAGATTTAAAAGATAAAGACTTCAAAGTAGGCATTATAAATCTATTCCAGGCACTAAGAACTCTGATTAAAGAAGTAAAAGAAGGTGTGAAGCTAATGTTGATGCAAATTTAAAATATCATTAGTGTGAATAGGAAGTATTGAAAAAAGTCAACTAGATCCTGAAATTAGAAAGTATGATAACTGAAATAAAAAATTCACTAGGAGAGCTCAGCAGTAGGTTTGAATTGGCATAAGAAAGAATAACCTTGAAGATAGATGGCAGAGATCATGCAATCTGAAAAAGAAAAATGAAGACAAATGAAGAG
Source organism: Cuniculus paca (assembly GCA_004365215.1). Classification (NCBI taxonomy): domain Eukaryota; kingdom Metazoa; phylum Chordata; class Mammalia; order Rodentia; family Cuniculidae; genus Cuniculus; species Cuniculus paca. The sequence continues at coordinate 1,038 of RJWT010031398.1, read as the reverse complement.
CCTCAGCAAAACATGAAACATTAAGTAGATTAACACACATGAAATGGGTGTGTGAGAAACAGAATACTTGAAAAACATTAATCTATGCTTAAAAATCAAGTCAACAGTACTCAAGTAGTATAAAATCAGTTTCACAGTTAATCTTAAGCAGAAATTATGGAAGACATAGTGGGAGGGAGATAGTTTAATTACTGAAAGAAATAGATGGTCAATAAGAATTCTATATGCAGCATAACTGTCTATCTCAAAATAAAGGAAAAATTAAGATATCAGAAGATAAATAAAAACTGACAGAATTCATAGTTAGTGTAAATACCCTACAAGCAATATTAAAAGAAATGCTATGAGTGGGGAAAGACAGTACAATTTGAATCTATAAAAGAAACAAAGAATACTACTGACTAACTACAAGTAAGCATAAAGCATAGTAAGGACATATTTCTTCATAACTTTTTATTTTCCTCTCTGATTTTACAAACAACTGTACAAAGCAACAATTAAAATACTGTGTTGTTTGGCTTATCTGTGTGAAGATATAATTTTATGACAATAAGGAAACACTTGAAAGTAGGAACAGAGTTATTAGATTTAGAGAAGTTTTTACCTATTGAAATTAAGTTGGCATTCATTTTAAATGAATTTTATAAATTTATAGTAAATAGACTGTTTTAACTAAGATATTGACTGTAATTTCTGGCATAATAACAAAGAACTTTAAAAACAGTAAAAGAAGCAAAGAACAAAAATGATGTGCTAAAAATATATATTTAACATAAAGAAAGTAATGGAAAATAGAGATGCATAAATCCTAATATATAGAAAACAAATAGGAAAATGACAAACATAAATCCTACTTTACCAGTAATTACAGTAAATGTAAGTGATCTAAGGAATCCAATCAAAATCAGGAGTTGAAGGGTTCATTAATTTAAAAGTGATTCACCTATATGCTATCTACAAGATATATACCTTAAATTCAAAGACACAAATTGGTTGGTAGTTAAAGCATGAAATAAGTTTCAGGATGCAAATAGTAAT
>RJWT010031397.1:0-14418 GCA_004365215.1 Cuniculus paca | reverse complement strand
AGGTCCCCAAATCAGGGTTACCTATGATCAGTTACCCACTTTTTCACATGGCAACAAATTGAATTCGAATGTTCATAGGGAGACAATCAGAGAACTCTAAAACCTCATAAGGCACTTTTGTTACATTCAACTCATGGATATCCTAGCCAGGGCTCTTTTAACTGCAACAGAAACTAAACTCAAACTATCTTAAACTGAAGAAAAAAAAATCCGCATAGCTATAATTCCTAAAACTTCAGATATAAATAACTCTGTGTGCTCAAATAATGTCTTCCTGACTCACTTTTGCCATTGCTTAGCTCTGTATTCCTCTGGTTTAGAGCCATTCCCAGAAAGAATTTCTTCCTAAGGAGTTAATAATGGCCACAATAAATTCCAGCTGTTTAACCTTTTTAACTAATGATCCTTCCCACGAGAAAATGTAAATATCATGTCTCTGTTAGTGTCACACACTGAGTTTCATGGAAGTGCTATGAATGATCATACTTAGGACATGTGACCACTTTTGGAATCAAGCATCATAGTCAAAAAGTTTAGCCAGCCCATCTCTACTATTAATCACCAAATGTTTCATCATATCAACCTTAAAGTCTAAATTCAACATAAGAGAAGTTTATTTCTGGATCAAGCATTCATGTTCCTAAATGACAGAGGACTTCTCTGCTTTATACAATCATTCAGAGTCCAGGTAGATGCTTTATACATATTAGAAAATAAAAATTTCTTGAGCAGGGAAATACAGGTGGTGGAAAATGATCTAATGATGACCAACCCAAAGTAGATTGTCAAGGCAATGGTCAAGAAATCATGCGACTGCACCTACTCAAAGTGAGCCAGATGGGCTGCATGCCAAGGTGGGTAGCTGGCCCCATCCAATGATTGGGGCATCATGGTGTCTTATTGTTTTGGGAAGACCGGAGATATTTCCATTGCTAGAATTGTGCTCAAGAATATCAAGACTGGCACACCTTGCTGATCTGAATGTTGGTCAAGTACAACTAGCACCTCTGAATTGAACAGGAAATATACAGCAAAGTTACTTCTGCTATCAGGAACTTCAGAAATTCCCTGACCAAGTAAGCTGTGGGCAGGCAAGTCCTGAGCCCTTGAGTCACTGGCTGGCCCCTAAAGTCAGCTTGGGTAGTTCCAGACCCACAACCATAATTACAGAGGCCTCAGATATAGTCAGCTCCTCTCTCCCACCATTGTGAGGTCCTCACTACTTCATTAGAATTTCTAGAAGCCGAGTTTGATCACCTGGAGCCCACTAGAAACCCTAGCTCTATAATCACATGACTGACTCAAGTCATGATTCTTCTCACCCCACTTCCATCAAAAGCCTGGAGTCATGTATATCTCCAGTGCAATCCCTCGTGACCACAGCCAGGCCTCCTAATGGTTTCATGTGCAAAATTTTTATAAAAACTCAATGATCATAATGGGAAAAAATGATGTAGTCTAATTTATTTGTTTTACCAATAAAAGGACAGAATATGACAATATTAATTCATTAATATCTTGTTCAAAGATCAGAGTTTCACACTCTGAACAACAGCTTGCTCACTATAAAACCTGGGATTTTGCCTGAAGTTCTGCTTCTTCAATTGTAAAATGCTATTCTCTTGCTCCAAATCTTTACTTTTAAGTATCTAAACAGTGCCTATAGATACAGTATCTAGCATCAGTGTAAAAATGAATTTATTTCTCCAACAACAGAGTTAAGACTCATTATGCCATAGTAGAACAGAGGGAATAAAAAGCTGTGTGTATCTGGTCATAGTCTATTTGGATATCAAAATGGATGATGCTATTCTCACAAGATAGAAATAACATCCTTTCCACCCACATCATGACATATGGTCATGGATAGGTATGGTATTGTGATGAGAGAGAAAAAAGTTACTGTAATTTTAAAGCTTAAATAATCTCATTAATCCTTAGTCTTTAAGTCAAGCTTCAACTTGGAAATTATAACAATGTGATATCCTAAGATTCGTTGCCAAAAAATGTATTTACTTTATCATTACAATGGATTATAATTGGAGTACTGGTAAGTACTGGTTCTGAAGAACATATAATTTTACTGTACACTCTCCTGCATAGCATAGATTAAACACAAACAAATGTTCAAGGAGTGGAGGAAGTGAGGGAAAAGAAAGAAGGATAGAGGGAAGAAGAAATGAAAGAAGAGACAGAGGGAAAGAAGGAAGGATGGAAGAAGAAAGGAAGACGTTAAGGTTTTACAATGTTTGAAAATTCTTGCTTCAGTACTTAACATTCACACAAACAAACACAGGCACACACAGAGTTATCCATTTTTCTTTCACAATGATAATAAACATTCCCTTATGCCCAAGAAAACTGCTTTTGGCAACATTCCCCATCAACTGCTTCTATGTCTTCTCTATTAAAATTGGAAGGGTGATGCTTATATTATAAAAATATAATCTCATTTTTCATCACCTCTTTTGCCCAGGTGACATTCCAATGTGTGTTTATACTTAAGACTGCTCAGTACAGGAAAGAGAGAAAAGATGGCAGAACAGTAAGCAGCAGAGTAAACAGTCTCTCTGAGAGAAACAGTGCAGATACTGGAATATAACCTCATGGGGAGCACAAGAAGGAAGGAACTGGGTCCCCTGGACTGAGGAAGAATCTAAATTGTGAATTGAAGCCCACAGAGAGAGTAAAAAGAAAAACTTAAATGAAGAAGGAGGTGGCATCTGGTGGTACCTTATCCTGGAACTGGACTCACCCTGCAAAAGGAGCTGTTGAGCCTGGGGACTCACAGTCATGGTGGCAGTGGCAACCCAAGAGGTCTCTGTAGAGATGTGCAGCAGTGGAAGAGAGCTGCAGTCGTAGAGGTCTGCACTGGCTGGTCATGAGTGCAGGGTACTCACTCCTCCCACAGGAGAGAGTGATTGGCCAGTTGCCATTTTGGAGTTGGGCAAGATAAGCCCAGGGCCAGGATTGCTGCTGGCTTCTTCCAGCAGCTTCAGGGTGGGTGTGGACCTGAAAAAGTTGTTTGGACAGGCCCTGGCCAGCTCTGCTCCTGTGCAAACTCCAAGGGCCCTTGTGAGCCAGTACCCAGCTCAGTGCATAAGCACGGGTGCCCACCATCAGATACCCATAGCCAGAGCAGGCTAGAAAAACCAAACAGTCTCGCCTCAGAGAAATTGTAGCCAATGTCAGAAGTGCCTGAAACCCCACTACCCATGTGTATGGAAGAAACCAGGAATATGCCAAGATGAAGAAGGAAAAGGCAATCTCTGGCATCCAACTCAAGCAACACAAGTCCAGGAGAGGTAAACACAGAACAGATTGGGAGTCACATACCTGAAATGTCTGAAGTGATGTCAACTGAAGTAAAGAAACAACTTCAAGAGGCTATAACAGAAATTAGAACAGAAATACTTGCCCAGGTAAAAGAAGAAATGAAAAACATAATAAAAGAATTACTAAGCATCTCTAAAGAAGGCAGAAATACAAAAAAAAATAGAGGAGCATAGGAAAATGATGGAAATCATGAATGAGCAATATAAGAGAGATTTAGAATGCATGAAACAGATTCAAAGAGATATCCATGACATTAAAAACTCCATTGAAAGCTGGCAAAACCACTTGAAAGCAACTGAAGATAGACTTTCAAACCCTGAAGACAGGTTTGCAGCTTGTGATCATGAAAGGAAAGATCTCTTAAAAATAACAAGGAATCAGGAAGTAACAATGCAGAGGCTGCAAGACAACTCAAAGAAACATAACTTAAGAATTAAAAATGTGAGTGAAAAAGCAGGGGTCAAGGCAAATGACATCAAGGGTCTATTTACAGAAATAATATCAGAGAACTTCCCAAGCATAGGAAAAGGATGTGACACTCAAATAAGTCAGGCAAATAGAACTCCAGCTAGCCATAACTAAATCAATACCCAGACATATAATAATCAAGATCCCAGAAATTCAACACAAGAACAGATTATTAAAAGCTGTTCAAGAAAAGAAACAGATCACCTATGAAGGAAAACCCATCAGAATCACAACAGACTTCTCAACACAAACCGTCAAGTCAAGAAGAGGCTGGAGTGAAGTATTATTAAAGTCCTGAAAGAGAACAACTTCCAACCCAGACTGATGTACCTGCAAAACTTTCTTTCAAAATTAATGGAGAGACAAGATACTTCCATGACAAAGAACAACTCAAGGAACTCATGACCACCAAATCAACCCTATAAAGAATATTGAAGGACATTCTAGAGAGAGATAAAAAGGAACATGGTCTCAGGAACAATGGCAGAGGAGGGCCATCAGGTGGGGGCAGTCGATTGAATGGAGGGGAAAAATAGGGAGCCAATGGCAGGAAAATAGCATGGCAGAGACAAAGCAGTGCAAAAGGGTCATAACTATTAATGTAGATGGCCTCAATGCACCAATAGAAAGAAACACAGGCAGAGTGGATTGGGAGACAGGATCCATCAATATGCTGTATACAAGAAACACATTTAACTAGAAAGAAATTCATAGACTGAAAGTCAAAGGCGAGAGAAAAATGCCCTATGTGGTAGGGAACCAGCAAAAAAGTAGAGGTAACTTACCCATCAACTGCAGAATGGATAAGAAAGACATGGCATTTTATACAATGGAAACCTACTCAGCTATAAACGAAGATAACCTCAAGGTTCTGGTAGGTGGATGGAGTCAATTTGAGATCATACTCATGGATAAAATGGCTCAGAATCACATGGGTGAACTTCGTGTTGTCTCCCTAGTATAACAAACTAAAGGAGTTAGTGGGATCGAAAATGCACAATACATATTGGGAAAGTCAAAGGGGAGGAATTATCTGAAAAGAGAAAGAAGTGACCACCGTTAATCTATTATCATGATTTCAAACTCATATTGTCTTCATTGTTCGGGTTAGTTTCATTTTATTCTGATTTGTTTGATTGTATTATACTTAATGGCATGGACAGCTATTTTAAAGATAACAAAATATATAATTGCAGCCATCAAGGATTTCCAATTATCTTGTTTTAAAGCCCTGCATTGCTTTCATTGTTTTGTTTTGATTGCTTTTACTCTATTCTGTGTTGTTTGATTGTAATATGTCTGAAGGTGTAGGCAGCTATTCTGAAGATAACAAGAAGCATTATGGTAGCCACTGCTGTTTTACAAGTATCTTGAAGTTCTGTATTGCTTACATTGTTTTGCTTTTTTGTTTTGTTTTGTTTTTGTTTTTTACTGGTTTTATTTTGTTCTATTGATTTTATTTATCCCTGATGGTAAGTGCAGTTATATTGAAGATAACAAGAGGCATTATGGTAGCCATTATTGATTGCCTTTTACCCTGTTAGAAGTCACATACCATGTTCATTGTTTTGTTGTGATTGACTCTACTCCGTTTTATTTTGTTTGATTGTATTCTTTTCCAAAGAAAAGATTATTCAGTAGAAAATATTTGTTTATGATAATCACCTCTATAACACACAAGTGTCAGACAGGCCACATTAAATGTTATCACAACTCCAAAATATCAACAGCTTAACTTAACAATAAGCAATTTCTCAATCACAGTCTAAGATGGGTTACAAGAGGGAAAATGGGTCATTAAGGGATTCAGCACTCTTCCATCTTGTGGTTTCACTGTTCCCTAAGTCCCTGAGATCCTCCCAATTCAGGTGTAAATTGGAGACAAAGAACTAAGAGTCATTCGTACAAGTTGGGTGCATTACTCAGATTTCTCATCCCTGGAGTGCAACACCTGACACTCACAACTTAAAGGAAGTGAAGCATATTTTGGCTCATGGTTTTAGTTGGTTCAGTCCATGATTGAGTGGTTCCAAGGCAGACATAGCACAATGGAAGACAGTAGTGGAAGAAAGCTGCTCAATTCATGGAAGACAGCCACCAGATAGAGAAAAGACAAACTGAGGGCAAGAGTTGCCAAATTCTTAAGTTCCACCAATGCTGAAAAGTCCAAGTACAAGGTCTTCTCTGAGACTCAAAACAAACCCTTACCTGTGAGACTAAAAATTAAAAGAAAAGTTAAGTGATTCAATACACATGGCACCAGACAAATACTCCCATTCCAAAAGGAAGGAACAAGGGAATAGGAACAAATTAGATCAAAGCAAGACTGAAAGCCAGCAGGGCAAATATTAAAGCTCCATGTAGCCACATGTCCAGCACCTGGGCAAACAGTGAAGAGATGTCAACTCCAAAGGGCATGGACAGTTCTGCCCCTTTGGCCTTGGTAATTGCAGCCTACATGATCTTTCTCATAGGCTGGATCTGCTCACTGCCTATGATTTCCCTCAGCAAAAGTTCTAAGATCCTGGCATCTCCATCTTCCTGGGATCCCCATGGTACCTTCAGCTTTACTCTCACAGCTTCATGCATTGTCCTCTGAGAGGTATATTTTCCGGTAGCCCAGACTTTCCTTTAAAATCTTGATGGAAGCCTCCAATACCCCACTAGTCAGGCATTCTGGTTTCCTGAAAAACCGGCACCATGTGGATGACATCAAAGTTCACCACCAACTTGAGCAGTAACCTAGTCCCCTGGGACCATGTTGGCAATGGCTTTTGTATGTCTGGATTGCTGACCTTGGGAAAACATTTGCCTAGGCAGCTCCGAAGGAGCAGGGTGTCCTCAGGCTCTCTTCACAAAGCAAAGTCATTCAATAGTTTCCTTTTTTTTTTTAGCAATAAAAATATTCATTTTATTTCACATCTCAGTTTTCTCATCTGTAGCACAGACATAATATTTATATTCCACAGGACCATTATGAAGTCTTAATGAGTTAATATTTCCAAAATACAACAGTTTCTGGTGCATAGCAGTCAGTTATAAGTGCTTGTTAAATTAAAATAAATCGATCAATAACAGCTAAATCCTTGAGTCTGTGATAGGTGGGGTCTGGATAATTCTTGAGATGGCTTTAAGCCATTTTTTCTATTTGTCCTGATGCAAAGTACTTGGCTTCTCTTTTAATTTAATATTTTCAGTAACCAAGCTTTCCTTGGCTCCAACAGGTGCTCCCTTTCTTCATGCATACTTCCCCACAATAGCTATCCTAACCCAGATACCATAAGTTCATTAAACACAAATCCTACTGGTAAGTATCTCCCAGCCCTAGTTCATATTTCCAGAGGTTAAACTCCTTTGCATTCACCCAGTTATAAAAGTCATTTATACATATCATAGGTCATTGTCTATTCTGAAAATCCCCTTACCCCCAGAGTTTCTCATATCTGGTTGAATGCATTGTGTGGTTGATGTTGAGGCCCTGCAGGTTACTGCCCAGTTCTTGAGATTCTAGAGGTCCAAGCCACTCTTTGAAAACTGACCTATTGAATCCAGCACAAGGAGCTTAATCAGCATTGAATTAGGATGATTGCTTTCTACATCGTAGGGACATAGGCATATGCTGAACACTGACAGAATGATACTCGGGAGACTGTGTTTGAGAAATACATGAAAAATGAGAGAAATACAGAGCAAGAAGCTCAAAGAATGATGTATATAAAAGTCACTGCTCCCTAGTTGCTTTAGTTTTGGCTACTACTAAGTTTTGTACACTCATACATTCCTAGCTATCCATTAGATACTGTGGAATATTTAACTCCATCTACCTTTTTACTTCACCTAGTTCAAAAGGGCTCTTACACTTTGCAAGAATCAGATTCTTTTTGTTCAGCTTACTGCATATGGACCACAATGGAAAGACCAGCCCAGCCTAATGAGGGCAGTGTCTCCAAGAGAGGGCAATAGGACAGAGTCTGGTTCTAGAAAATTCTTGAAGGTCCCTTTGGTGACTTGAAACAATCTTCTTAGGAAAAGGTCAAATAAGACAGTAGAGGAAATGAAAAAAGATTCCTCTCTTGTTCTTCAGAAAAAGTTAACATATAGGCATACATCCCCTTCTCTGTTAGAGGAGGTAGAAACACACGGAGTGTGAAAAAGGACTCCTCACTACTTATCATAGACTGCAGAGGGGAAAGGGTCTTGGCCTTGGTTTCTGTGAGCTTCTAGCATTCACAGAGAAATAAAGCTCTTGTCTTCTCAAGAGTCTCAAAGCAGGGCCAGGCAGAGAAAGTAAGAAGTTTGTTCTGTGGCATTTAAATCTGTTTATTATAAGAATTCTATTGTATTCTCTTTTGGCTCCTAAATTGAAATCCATAAAACAAGGGAGCTGGAATCGAGGTGAGCTTCAACATCAAAAAGGTATCAATCAAAAGGAAACAAGTAATGAGCATAGCTAACTGATGGAAAAGCTGAGAAGGTTGACTGGGAAGGTGTTCACTGTCAACCTCTTCTGCTGGACCTGCAGAATGACCCTTGAACAGTCAGGAAAGTACATGATCTTCTGTCTGTGTACTGTGTCTATAATTAATCTATAAAGCTCTCTGAATCCTTGTGTACTCCAAGAATTAGTGGTGCCTCATTTCATGAATTTAATTTGTTTTATGATTTGGAGAAAGATGGCTGTGTTTGTGTTTGTGTGGGGAAGATGGCTGTGGTCATACTTGTCACCTGATGTAGAGTTTGTAAACAGAAGCAAATTTTGCCAAAGGCTATTATTTGTGAACCAAATTGTCTGTAAACAGAAGTGCTTATGAACCAAGATATTACTGTATTTGTAAACTGAATAATATACACGATAGATAGATAGATAGATAGATAGATAGATAGATAGATAGATGATAGATAGATAGACAGACATAGATGGTAGCCAATGGTCTGCTAGATCCTCCTCATCTCCCACACTTTTTTCAGTTGAAATACTCCCCCCCTCAAACATCTTTTCTCAGGTAGAGCCATTTCCTTGGTCAATGGTGGAGAACCTAAGACACATGTGCCATAGCAGGCACACAGCCCTCTCTATCAGCACATAAGCCAAGTCCAGCATCACCTCAACAGCCATCACCCAGACTTAATTGCAGTGTTGGCACTTTGGGAAAATAAGTAGGTTTTGAGTTGCAGTTGGGCTACTCAATACCTAAAATGTTCACAATCACTGCCCTAGGTGATGCGAAATCTAACCTCATTAACATGAAAGTAGAAGAGGAACTATTAGATAAGTTAAGAGGACTAGGGAAAGGAGGAGAAAAGAGAAGGCAAGAGGGTGGTATGTAGGAAAGACATGATCAAAGCATACTATTGTGTATGCATTTATAGAATTGCTGTAGTGAAAACTATTAATTTGTACAATTAGTATGAATTAATATTTATGGTTTTAAAAACCTAATCTCATAGTTTAAGAAGCCATCTGTTTCAGATAGATCCCAAATGTGCATCTCTAGCTACAACCTCCTCACTGAACATGAGCCTAAAATATCTATTCGCTGATTGACATCTATATGATGATATCTATAAGACAAATACACCCAAAGTTTCTGATCTTTCTCCAAGTATAATGCTCAATTAGACTTTGTCATTTAATGACGGCTACCCTATCCTTCAAGATGCTCATTGCAAAACTTGAGTCATCTCTATCACTTTTCTCATGGGAAACCACAAGCAACCAGACAGAAAATTTCAGTAGCATCACCTTCAATATATATTACTACTATCATCATGACAACCTTCCTGAACCAAGACAACCTTCAATCCATAACTGGGTCATTGCAACTATATTACCTCCCGATTTATCTCTCTGTTTCTGCCCTTGGCTCTTCAGCATCTATTCTCCAGACAACCACCAAAGACCCTCTGAAAACATGGAACCAGACCTCTCCTCTGTTCCAAACCAGCAATTTTCTTCTTAAACCACTAAAATAAGACAAAAATTCTTTCCAATGGCCTAAAAGGCTCTTCATGATATAAACTACGTCCAGCCATACCTCACCTCAATCCTACACACTCTCTTCAGGACAACCACACTGGACTCTGCTCTTCCCAGAAACAGATAAGCAGACTTCTATCTCAGGGTGGTTGCACTTAATCTTAATCTCTTCCTGGAACACTCTTTCCTAAATTTTCACTATGGCTCCCTTCCCAGAGACACTTCATTTTACATATAACACCTACTCCTACCCAAGACTCTTTATTCTTTTGCTGTACTTTCCTTTCTTGTGTGGAAATTTTGCATTTTACATACTAAGATGATTGTGTTTATTTCTCTCCATAATAGCATAAACTTTGTTTAATTTGTGGGTATGTACACCAAACCTAGAACATTCTCTGGCATATAGCAATTTCCTAGTGAGGAAAGTGCATGTGGCCTTGTGTGTGAGTAAATTGTCTTGAGAGTAGTAACCAAATTTCTCTTACAGAGAGAGCTAACTCTGTTGGTACAATACTTTAACAAGTATTCTTGTAATTGATTTTCAGTTAAATGTATTTTAAATGATATCCAAAAACAAAAAAACCTGTACATATTAATGGAGTGATATGTGATGGTCGATAAGATTTTCCAAGTAGAAGATGAAGTCTTAGAACCATGAGAATAAGTAAACACCAAGGAAAAAGAAAAGAAAACTGATATAATGAGAGACATTTTGTTACCAAGTAGCTAATAGGTCAGATTAGATATAGGGGAGTTAGGAAAATAGTGTTAATAGGCGGACCAAGTGAGGTAAAGTGGACAAGGAAATAAGGTATGAGGTGAAAAATGAAGTCTATTCAAAATAGAGTGCCCAATATTCTCTTCATGGTTGTTTTGTTAAACCTTTCATGTGTCCATAGTGCATAAATCTGTTCAAGATGGCCTTCCATGAATAATTTTATGTAGAGCTGAAAGGGTTGACACTTCTATCTAGTTCTTTACAGTGCAGAAAGGAGGCACATGAAGAGCACAAAATAACCCAGAAGTTAAAATAGCAGGAAGTTAAGAGCCAGATATACCTAGGCACATAAAGGCACCCTTTCGCATCCAGACCCATAATATTCAAACACACCCTAGAATTGAATTGGATTTTCCCAGAAATTTGACCCTATTATTATTGTTAATATTACTATTATCATAAAGTTTATTGGTATCATTTAGATACACATAATCTCATTCATTATAGAGAATTCATACCTGTACCTAATATATCTTGATTCCTCTTTTTTTTCCCATTTCCCTTCCAACCCTTCAATCCCTCTTCCCCTTCTTATTTACAAAAGCTTTGTTTCCATTTTGTCCTTCTTTTCTCATTTTTTCTTTTCCCTTCCTTCCTTTCTCACTCCACCCTCCACTGTTTCTCTTTCCTTCTGAAAAAAATTCTTCCTATTTCACAACATCTATTGTACATTTTGGTTCTTATATACACTTTCAGTTTCTCACACCAGAGAGACAATGTGGTACTTACACATGTGTCCAATTTATTTCTCTTAAGAGTGTGGTGTCAAGGTCCATCCATTTAGCTATAAATGTCTTGTGTTCATCCTTCCATATGGCTAAGTAGTACTCCATTGTATTAAAAAAATATTTTTTTATCCATACATCTGTTGATAAGCATTTGGATTGTTTCCAAGATTTAGCTATTACAAACTATGCTGCTATAAACATGGTTGCACATATATCACTGTGGTATGACGTTTTTAATTCCTTTGGGAAGGTATCAAGAAGGGGAATCGCTGGGTCAGATGGAACCTCTAGTTTTAGTTTTTTGAGGAATATACACACTAATTTCCACAGTGGTTGCACCAGTCTACACTCTTGCTAAGAGTGGAAAAGTGTGCATTTTTTCCCACATTCCCACCAGCATTTGTTATTAGTTAATTTCTTGATAATATCCCAAAGATCTAAATATTATAACAGGATCACTAAATCACACTAAATCTGCTAGAAGAACTCTTGAAGTTCTAGGTAGAATCCAGGTAGAACTCTTGAAGACATAAGTGTAGGCAAAGACTTTATGAACACAACCCTAACTGCATGGAAATGCTACAACAAATTAATAACTGAATCAGTTTTACATATAATTCAATGGGAAGGAAGTCCAGAGCTGGCATTAGGACTTCATGTTGAGAAAAATAAAGTATAAATACTTTTTTAAAATATTCCAGAATTTATGACAATTTTTGGACATTGTATATTGTCTCAATCAATAAAAGAGGAGGAACAAGAGTTAGAGGAAGCAGGGAGGGATGGAAGGAAAAGGGGACACAAAAAGAATTAAGATGAAATATCTACATGTACAAACTCCTCACAATAAGTGTAATCATATGTACTCCAAACTTGTACTAACAAATTTTTAAATAAAATTAAAACATAAAAGTGCAGTCATTGTTTTATAAGGATCCATGATTTTTTCTGTGTTAAAAAGTGGTCCTATTGTTTGAAAAGGTCAGGAATCATAGACTATGGGACAATCCAGAATTTTTAAGTAAAATAACCAAAGGGACACTTAGGGCTATTACTTTTTTAAATAATGCAGCCATAAAATATTTCATTATGAGCAAGGTGCCTTGGTGACATTATCTGCAATTCTTCTCCATCCCCTTCAGCCACTCACTTTAACCCCATCCCTTCTAAGTTGCAAAACATGTTCAACTGAATGAAATTCTCAGCTTTATAGGGTTCAGTTTTATGCTGAGGGATCATTCTCAAAATTGATCACTTGAGTTTTAGAATGCTTTATTTTAATCCTTTTGGGGGAGTGGTATTTAATAACTAGCTAGTCATTAATAAAGCTTACTCCATTTTCCTAAAAATAATACTATATAATCTGCAAAGATGTAATGTTTACTTTTTTCTCTGAAACAAACACACATCTAAGGATAGCTTCCAGTTTTCAAGTGTTTGATAATTAGCTTTATCTTGAAATTAGTTTTCAAGATAGCTTAGCTAAGGAGCCCAATATTTTGATCAAATATTAATGCAGATATTGCTATAAAGATATTCATCAAGTTGTATTAACATTTGCAATCAGTAGATTTGAGTAAAGTATACTACTTTCCATTATGTGGCTTGGGCCTCCTTCAGACAACTGAAGCCTTAAAAGCAAATACTGAGATTTAAAAGAAGAAGAAGAAGAAGAAGAAGAAGAAGAAGAAGAAGAAGAAGAAGAAGCAGAAGCAGAAGCAGAAGCAGAAGCAGAAGCAGAAGCAGAAGCAGAAGCAGAAGCAGAAGCAGAAGCAGAAGCAGAAGCAGAAGCAATTCTGCCTCTGGACTGCAACATTGAAAACTGAATATTCTACCTAACTATCCTGACCTACTAATATCAGATTCAAGACTAGAATATCAACTCTTGCCCAAATTTCCAAAATGCTTCCTACCTTTACAAAGTAAAACTTGCCAGCCCCATAATCACATGAACCAATTCTTTAAAGTCTTGATAGAGAAATAGATGGATAAACAAATCTGTATCTAGAAAACTGGAGAACTAGAAACGCAAGGGTTTTTGATTTGAGTCTTTACCAAAGTTGCCGTGTGTTACCACTGTGATTTCAGGGCTCCAGTTCCCAGCAATGATGCAGTGCTACTTTCAGAAAAGTGAATTCCAGTGTCTTTAGAATTGGACTCAGTCAAATACACCCCAAACTGAGCTTCTGCCCACTATAGATCTAATGACCTGTAATGGTTGATACATTGTGTCAACTTGAGGATTGAGAAGTTTAGAAGCTTAACTAAGTGATTCAGCAGGGGTAAGGAACCTCATTTTGTGAACATCCTGAGACTGTGCAAGAGGAGGACATGGAGATGGTATGAGTGAATAGCCTGCTTATTATATAAGGGAGGAAAAGAGGCTTGTTCTCCCCCTTTTGCTCTTGCTGCTTTTGCTGTCTTCTGCTACCTTGAACAGTGGCCCCTGTGCCATGCCACCTTGCCTTGGAGTCAGTTAATTATGGACTGAAACCTCCACAAACTGTGAGCTAAATAAACCTTTCCTTCCTTAATTTTGAGTGTTGGGTATTTTGTCCCAGCAACAAGAGAAAAGTAACCAACATATGAACCATCCTTGTACTTCTCATATACATCCACCTTTCAGGGAACCATCTGACCCCAAGATGAGTCACATTCAGTTCATTGTCCTTTGCCTCTCAGACCCAGAATTTCCCATTCACATTCTTCGTAGACCTAGTAAGCAGGGTGCTTTCCTTTTGATGTTCTCAAAACCAAAAAAAAAAAAAAAAAAAGTCAAATTACAGCCGCTACCATCAGAACATGAGGTTGCTTGTCTTCTTTATTTTATTTTATTTTATTTTATTTTATTTTATTTTACTTTAAAATGAAAAAATAAAAACAAAGATACAGAATTTCAAAACAATATAATAGGAAATTAACAATGGTTAATATACATATTGTTATCTTCAAAGTAGCTCAGATTACAAGATATAGGCATGAAAAATTGATCAAAGCACAAACTGTTCTTTCAGATGAACTAACATAGATTAGTAGTGTAGTTATATACTACTAATATATATATATCTTTTTCTTCTTTCTTTTCTCCTTTCCCCTATCCCAGTTGTTCTTTCCTTTTGAGCAGGTTC